>CANNZV010000439.1:286379-324716 GCA_947561585.1 Caprella mutica
TGATGAGTACAGTCATCACAGTGACTCTTTTCTCTTGTTAGTACATCATCACATGACTCTTTTCTCTATAGTACATCATCACTAGTGACTCTTTTCTCTGACTAGTACATCATCACATGACTCTTTTCTCTGATAGTACATCACACAGTGACTCTTTTCTCTGATAGTACATCATCACATTCTCTTTTCTCTGATATGACTTCATCACAGTGACTCTTTTCTCTATAGTACATCATCACATACTCTTTTCTCTGATAGTACATCATCACAGTGACTCTTTTCTCTGATAGTACATCATCACAGTGACTCTTTTCTCTGATAGTACATCATCACAGTGACTCTTTTCTCTGATAGTACATCATCACAGTGACTCTTTTCTCTGATAGTACATCATCACAGTGACTCTTTTCTCTGATAGTACATCATCACAGTGACTCTTTTCTCTGATAGTACATCATCACAGTGACTCTTTTCTCTGATAGTACATCATCACAGTGACTCTTTTCTCTGATAGTACATCATCACAGTGACTCTTTTCTCTGATAGTACATCATCACAGTGACTCTTTTCTCTGATAGTACATCATCACAGTGACTCTTTTCTCTGATAGTACATCATCACAGTGACTCTTTTCTCTGATAGTACATCATCACAGTGACTCTTTTCTCTGATAGTACATTCTCATTCAGTGACTCTTTTCTCTGATAGTACATCATCACATGACTCTTTTCTGATAGTACATCATCACAGTGACTCTTTTCTCTGATAGTACATCCTCACAGTGACTCTTTTCTCTGATAGTACATCATCACAGTGACTCTTTTCTCTGATAGTACATCATCACAGTGACTCTTTTCTCTGATAGTACATCATCACAGTGACTCTTTTCTCTGATAGTACATCATCACAGTGACTCTTTTCTCTGACAGTACATCATCACAGTGACTCTTTTCTCTGATAGTACATCATCATAGTGACTCTTTTCTCGGATAGTACATCATCACAATGACTCTTTTCTCTGATAGTACATCACCACAGTGACTCTTTTCTCTGATAGTACATCATCACAGTGACTCTTTTCTCTGAGAGTACATTATCACATTGACTCTTTACTCTAATAGTACATCATCACAGTGACTCTTTCTCTGATAGTACATCATCACAGTGACTCTTTTCTCTGATAGTACATCATCACAGTGACTCTTTTCTCTGATAGTACATCATCACAGTGACTCTTTTCTCTGATAGTACATCATCACAGTGACTCTTTTCTCTGATAGTACATCATCACAGTGACTCTTTTCTCTGATAGAACATCATCACAGTGACTCTTTTCTCTGATAGTACATCATCATAGTGACTCTTTTCTCTGATAGTACATCATCACAGTGACTCTTTTCTCTGATAGTACATCATCACAGTGACTTTTCTCTGATAGTACATCATCATAGTGACTCTTTTCTCTGATAGTACATCATCACAGTGACTCTTTTCTCTGATAGTACATCATCACAGTGACTCTTTTCTCTGATAGTACATCATCGCAGTGACTCTTTTCTCTGACAGTACATCATCACAGTGACTCTTTTCTCTGATAGTACATCATCACAGTGACTCTTTTCTCTGATAGTACATCATCACAGTGACTCTTTTCTCTGATAGTACATCATCACAGTGACTCTTTTCTCTGATAGTACATCATCACAGTGATTTTTTTCTCTGATAGTACATAATATGGGCGTGGCATTTGCATTATCCTATATAGGGATCCTCTACATTCAGCAGTAACTAAGATAAAAGAATCATCGTAAAACTTGTCGTATTGTTCTTAACTTTTAAAAATGCCGGCTGCAAAAAATCCAGGATAATATTCTCCCGTTTATCTTTTTTTATTAGGTTTTAGTGTTGTTCACCTTAATGTTTTAGAGGAAGTTAATAATTTTAAAGTGTTAGATTTATTATTTACATTCAATGTATATTATCAACAGCTCCTTTGAAGTATTGTATTAAAAAAATAATAATTATTGATTGAAAACCTAACAGTTGGAAGATTTTGAAATGTTCGTATTTGACATACAAAACCAATAATTTGATAGTGTTAAAAATAATATTTTGTTTAGAAAAGTATATATATGAAGAGAAATATTCATATGTAACATACTGCTGTAAGTTATTAATTAATATTATTGAAAACCCTCCACAGTTGTTACTGATATACTCCAGTCAAATTAAGACATAATGTATTTAGCTGTGACTCCTTCAGTGCTACTTTTGAATGACTTACATTCTTCACAACAGGTTATATGAATAGACTGATAGACAGCACATTTAGAGAGTCATTGTGATGTTAATGCTATTATAATTACTAAATTTAAAAAACTTACTCTGCATGTATAACCCAGAGTAATTAATAATAATAATTTCTATTAATTATTTAATGTTATTGAGGTTCACAACGAGATTCCTATCCAATCGCCCAAATTAAAACACCATTTTCTAGATCCTAATTCTATCTCAGAATATAATTATACATGTACATAGGTAAAATCTGTATATTTAGATCTTAATTCTAACTCAAAATATACATAGGGAAAATCTGTATAATTTTAACTTACAAGGCAATAAGGATAAACATCAGCAAATACTCCATGTACATTTAGTAGGTCAGGCTCTAATTCAGGAAAGGTCGAATGTTTATTATGATGAGTCATGTTCTATAAATGAAAATCTTTTGCTACTTCTGTGTTAAATGAAGTTAGTAGAATTATAAAATTGTTTGAACACGTTTGAACTTGTTAGTTCTTGTTTGAACATGTTAAAACTTGTTTGAGTACGTTGGAACTCTATTAATCATGTCAGAACCTGTTTGAAGATGTACTGTTGCAGGTTATAGTTATAGTGATCTGTTACTTATAGTGAAGTTGTTTTTGATTGATTTACTGTTTTAAGAATTATAATTACTATCGAAACAAAGGGTCAGATTAATTTCACTCTCGTGTTCTCAACAAGGAAAAAGTCACTACTATTTATTATAGTTAGTTATTTTCCTCATCAGTATAAGAGGTTAGGTAGATGTTAGGTCAAAGTACATGCGACAGTTTGTTGGTGATGATTTATTTTCTTTTTTTCTCAGATTCACTATTTAAAAATTACATTTATTTAAATGTAGCTTTTACCAATAATGAATAGATTAACTTTTTCATTCATGCATTTATTCTATCAACTCTTAGAACTAAATTTCAATTATTTTTTCTAAGAAAGTAATAAACAGTGTTATACGTGACATTGAAACATTAAAATTCATATTATGTTAAAAAATTCTAATATGAACGAATAATTACTAATATTGAAAAATGACAATTAAACTTCTATTTAAATTGGCATCCTTTTAATGAAATCATTCAGGCTTACAGTCTCCTATGGTCGAACATATGGAGAATTTTTCACCACATGTTTTTTTCATATGTTGACAAAACCGAATAAACCTTGGGATTTAAATCAGGGGAGCGTAAAAGAAACCCTTTTCTTCTTCAAATCCTGGGAAAATATCATATGTACCATTTCAGTACCAAACTGGCAGTGTAATTGGCACCGCCATGTTGCGATGTCTACATATATGACGCGCGTTTGAGTGATCTGCAATATTGACCGATTTCTCTGTGCGATCTACTGTTCAATAGTTTGCGCAGCCAAATCGATCGATAGCGCAAAAATTGATCGATATCTTCGCGTTTGGAAGATAGGGCATTTTTTAAATTTATGCATTCAATTGTTTTGTTTTTAATCGAAAAATATTGTCTTCTTAAACAAAAAAAATCTGTTACATAAGGTAACTATCAATCGATTTTTGTGCGTTCGAATTATATGAATTGTTATAGCTTATACATCTAATTGTTACATTTAATAAGGCATCCATCAATAAATTGATTGTTGCGCGTTAGAATGATGTGGATTATATTAGTTTATGCATCTAATTGTTACATTCCATAATGTAATCAATACTAATCATCAATCGATTGTTGCACGTTTGTATGATAGGAATTTTTACTGTTTATCATTCGAACGCGCAACATTCGATTGATAGTTGCCTTATTAAATGTACCAATTAGATGCATAAATTATAAAAATCAATATCATTCGAACGCGCAACAATCGATTGACGGGTGTACAATCGATCGATGGTTGAACAAACTATTGATCCGTAGAACGCGCAGTGAAATGGGTCGATATTGCAGATCAGTGAAACATGCGTGACTTCCACGATGTATATTCAACGAAACAATCTTTACCAGAATTAACTTTTCGCTCTAAGATTCTTTTGACATAAGATTTTTCGTTAATTATTTTGAATTTTTAGTCAACAAAAAGGATGGACTCAGAGTGGCACGCAGCATGTACCAGTCACACTATACCTAACTAGTCACACTGTAGGCTATCTAACTAGTCACACTTTACCTTCACGGATCAAAATTTTAAATAATTTGTTATTGGTACGTATATTGGTTACCAACACGTATCGGTGCATATTCATTCAAAGAGTTTATATAAATTCTTAAGGGCTTGATAATGAAATACCTGAATTAACTCTATTTTCTCGTGTTATTATTTCTTTGTAATAATTCAAAGACTGTTAAAATGTAAGGACAAAAGTTTCTTGCTTTTATGTTCAATAAAAATGTTTCAATCTCTACTATTTACTTACAATTACCATTGAAAGATGCGGCAACAAACCGTCCGTGTGCGCACCCACACGTAGATTATATAGAATTGACTGTTGATGCAGCAGTCACCATCCGTCAAGGAAACGCATTACCCTGCGTTCAGAATTGTCCGTCTCTCCGCCGGACGGCGAAGAACACTCGTGTGCCCACATACCCGAGAGTTAATGCTATTTTAGAGTCATGCGTCAGTCGCCGGACGGCAAAGAACGCTCGTGTGCGGGGGCCCTAAGTGAACAATAATTACATGATTAAGTGATGATTCATTAATAATAATGAACTATAAGATAGATAGCTTAAATAGAAAGATGGTATCCAACATAAAACTATTGGTTATAAAATTCATTGTCAGGTCCAGGTTTTCCACCCTTCTCCTGATGATGAAGAGAAATCTTTCTATTCGAAAGCTTGAAATCTGATAAAACCTTCAACGTTGAATTTAAATAACCTCTAATAATATGGATTTCCCGTTTAGTTTGAATCTTTTTCATCAAATACAGAAGAATTGTTAAACCAATACTTATATGAAAGATATAATTTTATATAAAAGGTTGTCATTAACTAGGAAGATGGTATAGAAGGCTGTAGTTAACTAGGAAGATGATATAGAAGGCTGTAGTTAACTAGGAAGCTGGTATAGAAGGCTGTAGTTAACTAGGAAGCTGGTATAGAAGGCTGTAGTTAACTAGGAAGATGATATAGAAGGCTGTAGTTAACTAGGAAGCTGGTATAGAAGGCTGTAGTTAACTAGGAAACTGGTATAGAAGGCTACCATTATCTAGTAATTTACCAAATATTTAGATTGATATTATATTTAAAACTTCATACAGATAACTAGATGCAACGCTAATAATTCAAGACTAATTAGATTTCCCTATTTTCTAACAATCTGGGTTTCTAAATTATATTTGAAAATGCAAATGAAAAAAGTTTTGATGATCGAAAACGAATGGTTTTTCTCGTTTATTCATATAAAATAATTGATAATAAGAAGATTAGAAAACTATTGAACTAGAGTTCTATAGGTTTAAATTGATATAGTGATGGAAAATATTTTGCAATAATAGTTACAAAAGGAGCTTCCAACAATTTTACCATCTCTATGATTTTACGAAAACTTACGGCATTCTATCAACCTTTAAAGGTGAGAAACCATTTATGGGTAATGTTGATGCTTTCTAATTCATTATATATGTCTATCTATAAATTGCTTTAGTAATATATATATATGGTTATTATCCTTCGCTCTGATTTCGATGCTTAAATTTGAAAATATAAGAACTTAACCGCAAGTTAAGAGCTTAAATGTACAACTTTTGGTAAAATTTTGCTTACATAATTTACTGTTACTTAAATCATGCTAGTAAATTCTACTTGAATCACATTTCTTATACAATATATGTAAAATTGGATGTGAATTATTGGATGGTTGATAATGAAACTTTAAAATTATTTTTGGGAAATATATTCAGTCTCGGAAAATATTCATATAACGACTATTGTATTGTGTCTCATTACTGATTTTCATTGTACATGTTCAACACAAAGACTCATGAAACAACTTAACAGGCTGGTAACAGATAGAAATAATATAAATTTATGAGTTAATGTAACAGGATTTAGAGTCTTTTATCAAGCTAATATATTATGTCAAAGATCTTGTGTGATACTTTTAAGAAGTGAAAAAGTCGGAGAGTTCTTTGGGTGGTTGAGGAAAGGCTCCGCCCTCTTTGTTGTATCTTTTCAGTTCTTCAGTATACTGCAACATTGTTGGTTTTGTTGCTTTGGCGAGTTCTTGCAACATGGGAACTGCAATACCAACAACGTCAGTGACTTCGTAGAGGACAGTTTGTAAAGCTCCTGTTAGAACTGGTGCAGTGTCGCGATTGAAGTCCTCCGTAAGGGCTCTTGCTCTTGGATCAACTGCCACATTGCTTCTTATTTGAGGTGCCAAAGTGTTCAAAGCACCCAGGAGTCCTACAAGTCCTCCCAAACTTTGTGTCGCTTGAGATCCTCCTGATCGAGAGCCCAATAGTTGAGTCAAGTCAAATGAAGCTTGACGTTGTTGGGGGGCGGCGTATTGTTGTGCTGCGGTGCAGACGACGAGAGCGAGGAGTGCGGTAAAGTACTTCTGTAACAGAAATCAAAAGTTAATAAAACTTATCTAACTTCAACAGATTTTGATTCAATTTTCAGTAGATTTCTGCTTTACTTACCATTGTGTTATGATTGCTCTTAGCGGAATCAAGAAGCTTACTGATGCCCTGATAGTTCACCTCTTCTTATTTATACTCTAAGAACATCATGGATTACGTAATAAAGGTGCGCAAATATCAGTAGAAATAATTGGCAGTCAATCCACAAAGCTCAAATGAAAAATGAACAACACTAGTTTTAATAGAAATAATAACCGTCGATTTGTAGATTTCTTTTTGAAATATTATTGTAATTATTTGTTACTCTTTAATGAATACTCGAGGCATTCTCGAAATTGGAATCAATTAATAAATTCATTATGTGGATATCGATGGTTATTGTGAGATATTATGAATAAGTACTGACATACCAAAATATATTCTTAGAAACGATGGAATCCTCGACATATCATGATTCCAAATAAGAAAAATATCGAAAGTTTAAATTACGAGTTAATTATAAATTTTCAAATTTCCAATTTTGACAATTTAATTTTAATTGGTCGCACCCTTTTCCAATAATGAATATATTATTTTTTTTCATTCATGCATTCATTGTATCAATTCTTAGAACTAAACTTCTATTAATTTTTCAAAGAGAGTAATGAACAATGTGAGGCGTGACATTGAAGCAACCCAAAATTCATATTATGATGAATAAAAAAAATGTCTACTATGATAATTATGAACAAATACAGAAATGATAAATATATACTTTTATTTAAAATTGTTTCCTTCGAATTCAATCATTTAAGTGTTCATTCTCCTACCATCGAATTTGTTGAGAGAATTTTTCTTCTCAATTATTTTCTTCAAAAATTGACAGCATCGAAAAAACCTTAAGATTTAATTCCGAGGGACATAAAGACCTCGTCTCTCTCACACCAAAACCTGGGAAAGTATCCTATGCACCATTTTAGTGCCAAATTTGCGGTGTGATGTGGCACCTCTTGTTGCAGTGTCCACAATGTGCTTTCAACGAAATGATCTTTAGCAGAAATGAAAATTAAGATTTTTGTTAGTTTTTTAACTTCTGGATCAACAAAAATGAGTGGAGGTCTTCAAAATTTTGGAATTGCGATCTGAATCAGGGCGAACTTTTTTTCAATTTTCAGTAGGGGCTGATACGGAATTTCCTTGACATTTCTTCCAAAAATCCCATCATTTCTACGATTATGAACCATCAAATCATTTCATCTATAGAATTTTGCTCTTTTCAAATAATTCTTCCCTATAAATTCTTTTATAATTTTGTCTTCTTATGGTTCTGAGACTCACATTAGTAGCCTTAGTCATCTACCTCACTAATATGTACACGTAATTAGCCGATTTTGCACAATCTCAAGAATGCACTGCTCGTTTTTAGGATCCTGAATATGTGCAACAATCTTGAGAGTGTACTCGGGTTGTGAGCACAAATTATCGATCGGGATGATCTCAAGATTACGTAAGTATCAGTTTCGCTTTTTATAAAATTTCTTATTCTTATCAATAGCATGTAATTTTATGAAAAACTTTCCTTAATTTTATATTAAATTAAAAAGACACCGATATTCTTACATTGGAAACAAGGGAAAAACATATGAGGTTAATTTCAAACGTTTTGACAGAATGTTTGATATCTCAGTGAAATTATAATACCAGTTTTTACATGTGTTACTTTTTATTAATCTTTGAATATAAAACTGATAGAACAAAAGTTCTAAATTTGTTACAATAGTACCTGCACCACTCAATTAACTGCAGCAAATTCCAAAGTCAGCAACAGAACAGAAACGGAACATGTTTAACAAGTTTATTTGAAAAATTAATAATAGAAATGTCTAAATTTAGATGTATTAGCATACCTGAAGCTGTTAATTATTATATAGCTGATTAAAACTGTATTTTTCATTTTATTTCTGAAATTCATATTACGGATATTCACCCCGTGCCACGGCATTAGCTTAAATTCGTTATTATCAATAAAACAATAATTATCAGTGGAAATGAGTTGGTACTTTTATGCTAAATTTAAGTTAATGTATGAAATTTTGCTCTAAATTTTCCGCACATTTTGAATAGTGTTTTCCAATTCATCAATGTTTTATTTTCTAATTTTTTAATAACTTTCCACTTGCCAGGCGTGCCACGGTATTAGCATATTATACAAAAAATAACATTTCGACCAATTCTCAGTATCATAAGAGGTTAATGATAATATAATATAATTTTACATTGTTTATTGATGCAAAGAAATCATTTTTCGAAGCCAAACATTTGATTTAATAAATAATTCCCTATCTAAGATCATTTCTCCAGAAAAACAATTACAATTATCTTGTCGATAGATTTTGGCAAATTTATGGTTCAGAATGAGTAATTTTGTTTGCTGAAGTCTCTATTGCTAACCACAATATTTCTTTCGAAGAGTAGTGCTTATCGCATTCTTGTAAAGCGCCTGCTTCAGGATCGAAAAAAGTTTTCGAAAAGGTTGAAATCGAGAGAGCATGGTGGCCATACCATCAAGCGGTCATCTGTCAAACCTATAGATGACAATAATATCTGCGTTGCCTTAGCGAAGTGAGAGGGGGCATTGTCATGCCAAAATATCAATTTATGACGCTTCGACAGTGGTATGTTTTTAGCTATGGAAGCCATAGGCCACAGAATTAATTCTTACGTCATTAGGCACTGGAACAGGACCAACAAGATCAATTCCAATTATTTCTGATCAAACCCTTACACCTTCTCCGCTCTGACGGCGACGAAATAGATGTGACACTCTTGGTCGCTTCCAACTTAACCTTTCCTCAAACTGCCAGGACCGTCCAGAATCGCTCTGGTTTAGTCAGTGAATATTACCATTTTTATATCAGTTTTCATATTCTTTTGCGCCCATTGCAGCCATAATTCCTCGTGACTGGGATTCAATGGAGGTGGTTATTTTCAGATTAAATGCTCTTCTCCATGACTCTCATCAACCGGCATCTTGTTGATTTTGAGAGTTCTGGCAAATTTCCTTTTGCAAAAAATGCTTTCGATGTCTGCCTTGGCTTCTTCAACAGCTGCCTCTTCACACTACGAAGGTCCTGGATAGTCAATGTTTTCAGGAGGCTAGAGTCCAACTGAGTCTTCCATGGCGAAGGGAGTCAGCGGCCAATAGAGTGGGTTATAACTTTAGAGGGAGTTCCTATAGCTGTATCTTTAACAAAGGTAGCTTTTTCAGTGAGACCCCTACTCCATTACATTGTCAAAAAATTATTCAGCAGCTAATATGTATAGCGTGGCACACATGAAAATCACGTCACATGTAATAATTCAACCAAGAAGCTAGGTAAAAAAATGAAAATCATATGGAAGTGTTTCCATATGAACACGAGTATGCCACAAAAGTTACAAAATAATTCGAAAAGTATTAATACATGAATGACTAAAAATGAGTGAAGGTAATAGCATAGCACGGGTAGTATATAAAGTTTGAAAACAAAAAGAATTGGTTCTTTCACTCACTTCATAATTTTTAACTCTCAATTTAGGAGGAACCAGACAACTTTTTCAATGATATTTAGTTCGAAATATCATTATATAACATTGCTGTTCATGTAATAAAGTAAGTGAACTTGTTGATCTATTTTATTGTATATTGCTTGCAAAATCTAAATGCCAGAAATAATACTCTACCTAAATTATAGTGTGATACTATTAGTGAATAGCTTTTACACTTTTTTATGTTGATCTATGACTTTCACGATATAAATAAACAGACCGTAAGGTAATTTAGTTTTATTTCATAAAATTATTTAATTTAAGAGAGTAAAAAAATCAAATAATTTTAACTGGAGAAAAAGTCAGAGAGTTCTTTGGGTGGTTGAGGGAAGGTTCCACCATTTTTGTTGTATCTTTTCAGTTCTTCAGTATACTGCAACATTGTTGGCTTGGTTGCTTTTGCAAGTTCTTGCAACATAGGAACTGCAATACCAACAACGTCAGTGACTTCGTAGAGGACAGTTTGTAAAGCTCCTGTTAGAACTGGTGCAGTGTCGCGATTGAAGTCCTCCGTAAGGGCTCTTGCTCTTGGATCAACTGCCACATTGCTTCTTATTTGAGGTGCCAAAGTGTTCAAAGCACCCAGGAGTCCTACAAGTCCTCCCAAACTTTGTGTCGCTTGTGATCCTCCAGATCGAGAGCCCGATAGTTGAGTCAAGTCAAATGAAGCTTGACGTTGTTGGGGAGCGGCGTATTGTTGTGCTGCGGTGCAGACGACGAGAGCGAGGAGTGCGGTGAAGTTCTTCTGTAACAGAAACCAAAATAGAATAAAATTTATCTCACTTCAGCAGATATTGATTCAATTTTCAGTAGTGTTTCAGACATGATTTCTGCTTTACTTACCATTGTGTTATGATTGCTCTTAGCGGAATCAAGAAGCTTACTGATGCCCTGATAGTTCACCTCTACCTTTTTATACTCTACGAATATCATGGATTACGTAATAAATGTACGCATATATCAGTAGAAATAATTGGCATTCAATCCACAAAGCTCAAATAAAAATGAACAACACTAGTTTAATAAAAATAATAACACTCGATTTGTAGATCTTTTTCAAAATATTATTATTATTATTTGTTACTCATTAATTTATACTCGAGGCATTCTCGAAATTGGAAGCAATTAACAAATTCACGATGTGGATATCGATGGTTATTGTGTGATATTATGAACATAATTTGGTGAATAAGTAATGACATACCAAAATAAATTCTTAGAAACGATGAAATCTTCGATATATCATGATTCCAAATATAAAAAAATTGATAGTTTAAATTACGGATGAATAACATATTTTTCAAAATTCTAATTTTTACAATTTAATTTCAATTAGTTGCAGCATTTACCAATAATGAATAGATTAACTTCTTTTTATTGAAGTATTGTATTGAAGCAAATCAAAATTCATATTATGATGAGTTAAATAAAAACTGATAAAATATTTTATTATAGTATTCACATATATTTATACTTTAAGTTGTTTTCTTTGAATTCTTCTTCGATTGAACATGCTACAGAGAGAATTTTTCTTCAAATATTGACAACATCGGCCAAGTGTCTGCGCACTTAATTTTTAGTGTGGTGTGGTTGTAACAATGTCCAAAATGTGCATTCAACGAAATGATCTTTAGCAGAATTAGAAATTAAGATTTGCTATAATATTTGTTGTTAGTTTCTAACTTCTGGATTAACAAAAATGAACGTAGGTCTCTGGAATTTTTGAAACTGCGATCCAAATCATGATGGATTTTCTTTTCAATTTTCAGTAGATGGTAATATGGAATTCCCTTGACATTTCTTCAAAATGTCCCAGGATGGTGGAAAAATATCTTTACACTTCAAAATGTTTATTGCACGAAAACCGACTCAAACCATATAGATATCAAATAAATATGAATTTATTTGGACAAAAGATTGAAGTTTTATTTATTTAAAATGATGTCTTCCAGATGTTCTCCGTTATTGTTCCAACAGGACCAAATTCATAGTACTGTAGTTTTCAAAACATTTTATCATATGTCATTCAATATTCGTTTAATTTCTTTAATTAGCTATAATGAGTTTTAACACTTGGAGATTTGCTGGCCTATTTTGTAAACTTCTGAATTAAGATACCCCCAAAGGAAGAAGCCAAGAGGGGTTAAAAAATCAGACGGTCGAGTAGACCATGCGACTTCACTAAAACGTGAAAGGCCTACACCTGAAAATACTTCTCTTAAAACCCTAATGAGCTTGACGTGTGTATTTTGAGCACATTTTAAATTACTTTATACCTTTAATGTAATTTCATTCAATTTATTGGTCTTTATTGACTTTTTTCCTACATTAATACCAAATATATTTTTTATTTTGAAAAGTTAAAAAATATTTACGTATCGGCGTAAATCACTATATCAGGAAATTTATTGTAATGTGGTGACTTGTGGCAACGTAGTTTGGTACAGCTTGGAACCCGCTAAACACACATCAGTCCACACGTTTTCACGGAGAACACATTCACTCGCGAGAAACACACCCTTTCTTCCACCCAATCACAGCTCTGCTCTCTCAGTTGTAAATGTCTTATATACCTATGTATTTATTTCTCCTTATATGTTCAATATTTTTACTTAAATTTTCGTACATATTAGTTTAGTATATATACTAACAACTTGTAAAAAATACAGTATTGTAGGTTTTAGGGCCAAATCAACGAGCGGACAATCTCGAGATTACGCAAGTATCAGGCGCGCGTTTTATCAAATTGTTTATTCTTATCAATATCATGTAGTCTTATGTACAACTTTCCTTAATTATATATTTAATTTAAAAGACATTATTTTTACTTTAGCAACAAGAGGAAAACAAATGAAGCTAATTTCAATCGTGAGACAGAATGTTTGATATCTCAGTAAAATAAAAATATCAGTGTTTTACTTGTGTTACTTTTATATTAATATTTATGTATTTGTAAAGTAATATTTTTACTAAATCAGTTAAAATATAGTACCGATTACTAGTCAAATAAGTGCATCAAGCAAAACAAGGTCAACAACCGAACAGACACGGAACATGTTTCTGATACTTTTTTCAAGTTTTCTTTAGGTAACTAGGAAACTCAAGCTTAAATACCTATATATTGCAAAATTTTATGTATATCTTTAACTGTCATATTTAACAAAATGGATCCATTAAATGCATAAATTGGTTATCTAATTCATCACTGTTGATACTCTTCATATCCTATACGTGCATTGCACAATCTCGAGATTATCGCGCATTTTCAAATATCTGAAAAACGCAAAAGCGCATTCTTGCGGTTGTGCGAATATACTCTGGTTTCTCATAGTTTTCGAATATTTTCCATTTAAACAACTGATTTAAGCGAAAGATTGATCATTTGAATTATGTAAGTTTAGCTTAAAGATCATTATTTAATATTGTTGTTCAAGTAAAATAATAAGTGAACTTTAAAGTAATTTGCTTATAAAATGTAAATGCCAAAAATTATATTCTACCTTATAGTATGTTTTAATTAATATATAGTCTTTCACGATTTAAATAAATGAACAATGATATAGTTTAGTTTTATTTCATAATACTATTTAATTTAACAAATTAAAAGAACTTAATTCGAATTAATTTAACTGGAGAAAAAGTCAGAGAGTTCTTTGGGTGGTTGAGGGAACACTCCGCCCTGTTTGTTGTATCTTTTCAGTTCTTCAGTGTACTGCAACATTGTTGACTTGGTTGCTTTTGCAAGTTCTTGCAACATAGGAACTGCAATACCAACAACGTCAGTGACTTCGGTGAGGACAGTTTGTAAAGCTCCAGTTAGAACTGGTGCAGTGTCGCGATTGAAGTCCTCCGTAAGGGCTCTTGCTCTTGGATCAACTGCCGCATTGCTTCTTATTTGAGGAGCTAAAGTGTTTAAAGCACCGAGGAGTCCTACAAGTCCTCCCAAACTTTGTGTCGCTTGAGATCCTCCAGAACGAGAGCCCAATATTTGAGTCAAGTCAAAAGAAGCTTGACGTTGTTGGGGGGCGGCGTATTGTTGTGCTGCGGTGCAGACGACGAGAGCGAGGAGTGCGGTAAAGTACTTCTGTAACAGAAACCAAAAGTTAATAAAACTTATATAACTTCAACTGATTTTGATACAATTTTCAGTAGTGTTTCAGACAAGATTTCTGCTTTACTTACCATTGTGTTATGATTGCTCGTAGCTGAATCAAGAAGCTTACTGATGCCCTGATAGTTCACCTCTACCTATTTATACTCTACGAACATCATGGATTGCGTAAAAAATGTGCGAGGATATAAGTAGAATTATTTTAAAATAAATAATATAAGCTATATAAAATTAATAACCATTAATTGATTTGTAGATTTCAATTGAAATGAAAATTATATATTAGTTTATTTTTTAGTTATTCATTTTATGCCCTAAGTATTTTGTAAATTCATGATGTTTATTATAAACTATGAATAATAATTGGTAAATAATTAATGTCATTCCAAATTAAATTCTTGAACGATGGAATACTCGACATATCAATATTCCAATATCATAAAATGCAACAGGTCAAGATTCCGAATAAAAAATATTTTCCATAACCACTATTTGGTGCGATACCATGGATTAATAACAAAACCTATCACATACTTTGGAACTGTTAATATGAGAGAATCATTAAACTTTAAGTATTTAGATACACTCATCTGTCAAAGCATATTGTACGTATGTAAAGAAAACAATATTAACGAAACTTTGATTGGGTATTATGCATTGTGTAATTACATAGCAATCTGAATTACTGAACATAGTTTTCTTAATATAGTAGTGATTCATTTTAGTATTTTGAAATTTAAGTAATAGTTATTATTAAAGATTATCATGTGTTTTCTTAAGTTAGTTATCTATGATATAATTATATATTTCATTAACTCTGTGTTAATTTACCGCTAGTTTCATATGGGATAATATTATAAGTGTATTCTACAACAAATTTTAATTCTTCATAATTCCGATTTGCAGTATTTATTGATGCCACTTTTTTTAATTTTCTTACAGGAAAATATTTTTTTAATATTCAATGTCATCCGAAGCAAAGCGTCAGCATTCTTTCATTTAGACTCGTTAGTGACAATGTCACCTCACTAATTGCATACTGAGAGTATAAGTTCTGCTGTGTCTTGTTGCTTTGGGAAGTTCTGGTCTGAGGGGGAAAAAGGTGGCAAGTCAAAAATATTAGGTAGCGATTTTCCTCATTGATCGCAAAGGGAAATACAGAAAAACTGTGACATACAATGCAGAGCAATGGCATACAAGACAATACAATAGCAGTAAATCTAAATTATTAGTTTTTGAAACGGAGAGCCCCCTCATCTCTCACATGCTTTCCGATTTCTAAGTGTTTAAAGTTGTTTGCGTTAGAGGTAGCGATGTTGAAAATTATAAAATAATATGAGTTTATTTGCAAAAGGAGGAAGATGAATTTTTAATGATTAAATTTATTGTTTTTCGTATTTACTAATTGAATCTCAGTAGTGAAAGGTTATATTTTGTAACGGTTTCTATCAAATTTGTCTAAATAGCCCAATTATTGTCCCTTTAAATTATCATAATTGCAATAAACTTTGTTTATACACTGATTGTAGCCACTTCAGAATTCTATCTCTTTATTTCTTCTTCTTCTTAAGCTTGACTGTCCTTCGAAAATTGAAAGCTATAGAGACCACTTACAGGCACCACAATCACAAACCCAACCCCCCATCCCCAGCCATCACCAAGCGAGCAGCTCCACCACAGCCATCGTGTGCAGCCAGAGGTCGGCCGGGACAAGTGTGGTCGTCACTGTCGGGCTTTCGAATAAGTTTCGTGTGCCGTGGTTTGTGTTGTAGCATAATGGGCAGTTTGGAGATGTGTGGGTGATTGGGTCTATGTGGTTGAGTTATGAATTAAAGAAAGGTACTTTGCTAGTACGGAGCTGAGCAGTATGCAAGTTTTCTTTTGATGTTGTGCAGAAGTGTGTGTCATGTGATATCTATATCTGGTAGTTTAGTGTTAACTATCCTGTTGTTGGAGTAATGTTGTATTGTTATATAGGGTGCATTACTTGTGTAATTAGTGTTGCTTCTAAAGGATATTTGCCGGTATTTTAAGTTACTATTGTCCATGTTTGAGCGTGTTTGGGGTCTGGGTTATGCTCAATATCCCTAGATGTCATTAGTATATAGTCTGAGATGTGTGAGAGTGTGTGTGGAATTATTCATTGGTGTTATTGTTAGTGGAAAGCGTGTGGCGTGTTTGGGGTGTTGGTTGTATATAGAACTGTACATGTGCTGTGTATGCCTTCTCTGAGTCATCTTTCGTCAGCACTCTGTTGGGTGCTGTGAGCAAGGCATAGCTGGGGATTTTACCCTCGTTAGTTTCTGACTATTCACCAGATGAAGTGAGGGCAAAGAGTTGGTTGCTGATGTCTGTGTGGATCTCCGTTGTCTTATTATCAGCCAGTCCATTGTCTGGCGGTTTGAGAAAGGCACAGTTTGGTATAGTGTGTTGAATGATCATCGGGATGATCACAATGACCAATAGGCCAGGACCCGTGACGGCTTGAGGAAAAAAAGGTTGGTTTGTCCAATTTGATCCTTCTAGCTAGAAGGCTGGAACACTATGTGATAGCTGGAGAATCTTCGGAGGCATTCATCTATATTTTTAATTTTGAAATTTATTTCTTCAACGGAAGTAATAATATAAACTCAAAAGTATAAATCATTTTTTTTTTATAAAATAATTATATTGCAATTTTTATTCAATTAACTGGTATCTCTAGAAGTTTTTACTATCGTTGATATTGATCGATAAGAGATATTTTGAAATATGGCTACCACAGTCTGGGAATCTTTTCTTCGGTATAATTAACCAGAGATATTAAGTTTTGATTCCTACTTTACCTTTTGAATTAGAATTATTATTGTCAGAAGTAAACAAAATGCTAATTATATTTAGATGTGAATTATCATTTGATGAAAGTATAAGACACACTATTGATAAGTAGCTTTTCCTACTAATGATTGAGGGGATTGTTTAGTGTTTTTTTTTTATTTTTACCGATTTCCTTTTACTTTAGTTCCCTAGTAAATATTCCAAAAAAAACGTACAAAAAGTTTCAATTTGGTGTGACAGATCGGAATTCAAAAAGGCTCATTTGACGATCTTAGGAAGGTCGAACTGAACATATTAGCCTCAATAAATTTTTCTGTATAACCAACCCTCATTGAGTCTATAGACTTTTCGTGGAGACCCTTTTTCGGCCCCAAAAACAGGTTTTTCAGCCCCAACGGGGGAGGGGGGCTCTAAAATGAAAAATTTACCCAATCAACTTCAATTTACAACAGCATTTTACACCTTATGTCAAAATCTCAGCTAATGACTTAGCTAAGATTTTTCCCATTAATGACTTAGCCCATTAATGATAAGGGTTGACAGACGTTTCGTCGACAGATAGTTTGTCGAAAGACGTTTCGTCGACAGATGTTTCGTCGACAGATATTTTGTCGACAGACGTTTCGTCGACAAGACGTTTCGTCGACAGGATGTTTCGTCGACAAGACTTTTCGTCGCCAAATTTTCGTAAAGGGGATATTTACACACTCTATTGTTACAATAATGTACTTTAACTGAATATTGTAACAAATGATCAAATTACAAAAAAGAATAATGGTAAGGAGGAAAACTATTAAATATATTTAAATAGCTTTTCTACTTTAATACTAAACCAGAACTACTCGATAGTACCAATTAATTTTGAAGTAATTTAAAAAAAATTGTATAAGCAAGACAAAAATTAAAAAATATATCGTACCAAATAATGAAATCATTGAAAACTGTAGGAGTGAATCCACACACTAAGAGCATTCTTAAATTTAATTCTTCGTCTATAAGTAGTCTTGCATCAAACTGCCTATTAAAATTTTGCCCTGTTTGTCAGGGTGAAGGTGTCTTTTCGAGTAGTTTGAGAATATTGATAATGATATATAAGCTCGAAATATTTTATGATAAACTCATAATTTTCTTGGAGCCTGGAGAGGATTTTAAATATTTTTTTCTTACTTGATCAAAATTCGAAAATGGGATACCGTTCTATAACTCTGAACTTTTTCGATTTTAAAGCCAACGACTTGTTTCAAAGAATCACTTTTTGGTAAGACAACCTATAATATCGATAAGCATTCAATGGAGAGTTTTCTTTAAATAAAAACTTGCCATTCAATCTAGGATTAGCTTTCAATTACTGAACACTCGCAGTAGTCGAACAGTGGGCATTTACCGACTGAAAGTTACTTGTTAATGACAAATCCAGCGATGTAAATCTTATTATATTATGAAACGTAAATTATTGATATGAAATTGTTTCAAATTTTAAAAATAATAAACGTAACTCAACCCAAAATTATAAAATTACTTTAAAATAATTTGTTATTAATGAGTAATTATGATTTAGTATTAAAGTATAAAACGATTGAAATTTATTTAATAATTTTCCTCCTTACCAGTATTCTATTCTGTAACTTGATCATTTGATACATTATTCTGTTAAAGTACATGTTTTGTAACAATGGAGTGTATTAATATCCCCTTTACGAAAATGTGTTGACGAAACTTTCTGTCGCGAAACGTCTTTTCGACGAAACGTCCTGTCGACGAAACGTCTGCACACTATGATAAGTGACTTAGCACTCTAATGATAAGTGACTTAGCACACTAATGATAAGTGACTTAGCACACTAATGGTAAGTGACTTAGCACACTACTGATAAGTAACTTAGCACACTACTGATAAGTGACTTAGCACTCTAATGATAAGTGACTTAGCACACTAATGATAAGTGACTTAGCACACTAATGGTAAGTGACTTGTAGCCAGTGACACATTTAGCAACGGATGAAACCCATTATTCAAAAATTCAATAATAAAACTCGTATCTGATTTTAGCCAAGAGAGATGGAAAGTATTGTAACGTTTGAAATCTATAACGATATAAAATGAGCAAATATTCAATAATCTACACGAATATAATAAAAATGGAGTAAATGATAAAAGTCATTGCAGTAACATAGTTAGCCAAATAGTAATTCTTAATTTTAAATCCCACAAATGTTATAGAATCTTTATGGTCGCTGTTTATCATCCAACATTAAATGTAGGAATATTTGATTTTGATAAAATATAGATATTCACTCATTGAAAAAGGTTTGATTTTTTAATAATCTGGGATAAGAATTGTATCGAATCCAATTATCGGAGTTCACCTCGAAAAAACAAAAAAAAAATGAAGAGATTCAGGTGATGACGTTGTATTACTACTTTATATTATAAAGAATTGTTCCCACTACATATATTCGCTATTCTATTTACTGTGATCAACACCAAATGTTGTTGTTGCTGTTTCAGTTCCCGCTTTCAAATCCAGATGGCGCTTTTTAAAATAGAAATTTCCGAGAGTGGTGTATCTTATTGTAGTATAATATCTTTGCTATTAGTACATAATGCAATTTACTTTAATTCAATATTCCAACAGCAAATGAATAGAACATCAATCATCTTTCCATATTTATTATATAATATTTAAGGGTGTATATCACTGATCTCTACAGATAGAGATGCATGACCATAATAATTCTTAGACATATAATTCTGAGCAAGCACAAGTGCGTAATATTGTTTTATGTCAATTTTCCTCTTTTGGACTAATTTTGTGATATTCAATCATTATCAGATCTGAAGGCTACTGGATATTATAGACCACTGTTGCTACTTACCTATGCGTAGGATTTGATAATAGATACTAATTATTGTTCACATTTGATGAGATTTTCAGAAATGAATATCTTACAGTTTCAATGAGGTATTTCCCTATTTCAGTGATTTAGCCCTTTTTTCTCCTGACGGCATCTGCAGTAGCCATGAAATTATATGCTATTCTAATACGTTTGTGGTCCAAGCTATTATGTGTATGTTTGTTTGTGGGCTTCTCTTCAGCAATATACTTGATGGAAGCAGAAAGGATGACGGAAATTTCAGTCTTGTTCCCAGGCTAATATGTAACATGATGGAAATTTCCGCGCTGGGCCTGCTAATAGTATACTTAATGTATTTTTTTAAAGTTATTATATACAATGTGCTATTGTGATTAATAAGAGGGTTTCAAAAAAATTGTTTAAAAGAAATACAAAAGTAGTTTCAGGAGCGGAAAGGTTAATAACTGAATTAATATTGTTCATCAATTATACAGGGAATGAAAGGGAATAAAAAACAAGTTATTATTTATTGTCACAAGTATAGCAAAAATAGGCTGTTGGGAGAATGTTCGAAAATAGAGAAAAGTTCAATTATCATATCGAATAGCTAGGCCTATATTGAATATACGTACACTAGTATTATGAGGTTATTTAATCTCAACGTTGAAGGTTTTATCAGGTTGCAAGCTTTCGAATAAAAAGATTTCTATTCATCTTCAAGAGAAAGGTGGAAAACCTGGACCAATGGTTGTATGTTGGATACCGTCTTTCTATTACAGCTATCTATCTTTTTGTTTATTATTATTAATTAACCCATAAAAAATCAAAATGTGAAAACAAAATTTGAAAATTTGATATTACCTATAGCTACAGTTGACAAAATTCATTCTCTAGAAAAATTCTACTTTCTTTATATTTGTAACAAGCTATAGAGGCGCGATGAAAAAAATGCAACGTAAATTATAGGAAAAGAATAGGAAAACAAAATAGTTTGGTTTACCAACACTCACGAGACACTGGACACACTTTCAATTTCACAGACGCCAAAGTTTTACATCAAAATCAAAATGTTTGGCACCGTAGAAGATTAGAATCATTCTATACACTGCATCATCAAAATTCAATTAATAGAGCATATGATGTAACACCTGCATTTACCCATTGTTAATAAATGCCGTAACTGATTTATAACACATCTATAGTTTGAAGAGTCAACAGGAAATTTGAAACATTATGAAATAAATATAGAATAAAAAAATTAAAAATAGAATAATAATAATAAAGTAATAGATCTATAGCTGTAGAGGTTGACCGTTTTCCATCGCTCCTCTATAATTTGAAGAATCAAAATAATAAAATGAAATTTATAAACATGAAATTTGAAGAAAATTTATAGAAATAGATAATATATAGCTATAGAGGTTGACCGTTTTATATCGCGCCTCTATAGTTTGATGAATCTAAATAATAAAAATGTAATATATAAAAATGAAATTGAAAGAAAGAGATATATATAGTTATAGAGGCTGACCGTTTTCTATCGCGCCTCTATAGTTTGAGAGTAAAAAAAATGAAATATAGAAAAAAAAATGAAAGAAAGAGATATATAACTAATGAGGTTGACCGTTTTATATAGCGCCTCTGTAGCTTGATGTACCAAAATAATGAAATATGGAGAATAATAATTATATTAATGAAATATATAACCTAGAACTAAGAGGACACATAAGATCACGAGGACACATAGGACCACGAGGACACATAGGACCACGAGGACACATAGGACCATGAGGACACATAGGATCACGAGGACACATAAGACCAAGAGGACACATAGGAACAAGAGGATACATAGGACCACGAGGACACATAGGACCAGGAGGCCACATAGGACCACGAGGACACATAGGACCACGAGGACACATAAGACCAAGAGGACATATAGGAACAAGAGGACACATAAGACCAAGAGGACACATAGGAGAATAAGTAATGCATACGAATAGAGGGGATCCGGAAAATTGATCGAAACCAATTGACCGAAAACAATTTATCGAAAGTGATCGAATGGGAAATTGGTCGAATGGAAAATTGATCGATAGGAAAATTGGTCGAATGGAAAATTGATCGAAAGGAAAATTGATCGAAAGGAAAATTAATCGAATGGAAAATTGATCGAATGGAAAATTGGTCGAATGGAAAATTGATCGAAAGGAAAATTGATCGCACAACAATTGATCGAATGGAGAATTGACCGAAACCAAATTGATCGAAAATGATATTGGATCTATTTACACTAATTGACAATGATACTTAGAACCATGAATTACCAAGGACACTTATTTGCAATATATTACAGCTAGTAGATCTTGTTACCATGATTTATATATAATAACAATAATTTATACAATAATATATGATAAAAATTTATGTTTAAAATTTCTTCAATCAACTGTTTTTCTATAACAAAGAATTATATGCTTTGAAATATATTATAATTTGAAGAATTTTAAGTTTTCTTATTTCTAGAATTTAGGTAGTTCTAGATAACTTGTGAAATGAAAGTTAAATAATTAATTAATTTAGTATAGGTTTAACGTCTGTTTCGGAACCAAAAGCCATATCACTGACGACAAATGGGAATTAAATACAAGAGATAGGAAGAAGCAGTCAGAAAGGGAAATGGATTCATGAACAAAGTCACTTAACACCGTCGGTGTTAAGTGAGTACTCTGTGAGAGCAGTCACTTACCAAGGAATGTAACAAAAAGGGACACTAAGCACCGGTTACTGCACTCACAGATGGAAGAAAATAATGAAGTTAATCTATTCGATCAATTTTTCTTTCGATCAATAATTGTTGTGCGATCAATTTTCCATTCGACCAATTTTCCTTTCGATCAATTTTCCATTCGACCAATTTTCCTTTCGACCAATTTTCCTTTCGACCCATTTTCCTTTCGACCAATTTTCCTTTCGATCAATTTTCCTTCCGACCCATTTTCCTTTCGATCAATTTTCCTAGACCCCCTTCAACGTTGAGTTTAAATAACCTCATAATAATATGGATTTCCCGTTGAGTTTGAATCTTTTACATCAAACGTACACTAGTGCGTCTTACAAGTCAAAAAGAACGAATAACAATATTTTTGTAGAATAATGTGGAGAAATGGTATTCAAAGTTAATCCCAAGCAACCATGACACATTGTGCCAACCTAGGCACTAGATGGTTAGATGGGCAAGAGATGGCAGACTAAAGAGTAGCCTAGCAATTACATGGGGATAATGTTGTTTTCCAATCTTTAGGAATGTTACCTTGGGAGAAGTTTGGTTCAATGTGGCAAATCCATCTCATTGAATTCTCATATTGGCCCTACCTGATTAATATATAGCGTATCAACATCATATGGTTGAAACTTTATCAACATATTGGCAACATCTTGGGCCAAGATGGATTCAACATAACAGTCCATGCTGTCACCATGTTGGCTCATTTTGCAACTTTGGTTACTTGGGAAAAGAATTATATATTATGTTGTATCTGAGATACCTCAAAGAATATAATAAGCAGTAGTTTTTTTGTAATAAAACTCTCTCTTAAACTCTGAAATTGGAATCATCGTGTAATTCAAATAATACATTTTTCATTTGCAAATTGATGCAGAAATTATTTATTATAATTTAAAAACTTTTTGTATTGTTATACAGGTTTTGATTGAAAAGATTCATACTCAACGGGAAATCCATAATATTAGGGGTTATTTAAACTCTGTGTTGAAGGTTTGTTCAGTTTTCAAGCTTTCGAATAGAAAGATTTCTATTCATCATCAGGAGAAGTGTGATGGATAAAAATTTCTCTAGATATTTCTCCTTCTCCTGCTGATGAATAGAAATCTTTCTATTCGAAAGCTTAAAAACTGAAAAAACCTTCAACGCAGAGATTAAATAACCTCTAATATTATACAGGTTTTGTATCCAGATTTCTTTTCTTTTTTAAATTATTCGGATTTTACGTTCAGATCTTATTATTCGGTTGTTTATTCTGATTTTTTGCTATCCAGATTTTTTACGAAAGTTTTTGTGATTTTCTGATATCCATGCAGATGATGGGCAATAATTTCTTTTTGTTATTCGGATTTTCTATATAATTAAATTTATTCTTTTCCCTTAATTTTTCTGGTTTGTGGAATTTTTTGGTTTTCCAATTTTTTCGGTTTTTCAGATTTTTCAGTTTTTCCTGATTTTCAATTTTAGTATTTTTCGGACTTCCCTATTTTTGATTTTCCATATTTTCAGTTAATTGAATTCTGAAATCCTTAAGATTTCTGTAATCTTCTTCGTCATGGAACCGTATCTTAAATGTTACAGCGTGACATTTTTCTTGGAACCAACCAACCATCCAACCAACAGGCAAACACACATTGTATGTCAGCATATAGGGTGATATGGATGATATTTCGACAGAAGATACCCCAGGTAGCAAGCATTATTCCTGGGATATTAAGGGAATGACCCTGGGAAGAAGGATATATTCCTAAGATATTCCCTTAATATCCCAGGAATAAATCCTTGCTGCCTGGGACATTTGCCTTTATGGTATTTTCCAGACTTGCGAGAGATTGGTTGGTATCTGGTTAAACGAAACAGGATGTAATATATTTTTGAATATTAACTCCCGGCCTAGAGAAAGGAAGGTTTATTTCAGAGTTTGTGAGAAAAATGATTGAAATATTCATGTTGAATTTGCGGTTCAGATAGCACTGTGATGTGTGAGAGTTCGAAAGGCTAAACAATTTTGATAACTTTACCATATAAAAAAATGCGATGAAAACTCGATATTTGATCAATGTTGTTCTCTATATCAATCCAAAACTATTCCTGTAACGGGAGGATTGTACCAATCAACAAAATTAGTCTGTAATTATAATATTAAAATAATATATATAATCAGAAAGAATAATTTTTTTTTCAAATAACTGCAAAACGATATATTGTTTTCTTTTTAAATATTAGTGGCTGAACTATCACAATATCTAGTACATTTTCTCCATTTTCTGCAGATCTAACAATATCACAATAAAGTAACTAGAAATGTTCAGCTTGCTTATAATAATAGTATATAATTTACTCATTATTTACTGGTTTCTTCATTGTTTAAGAAGCTTTGATTGTTGTACGAGCTGCGTGATATAAGGTTCTCTTACTCAAATTCAATATTGTGAACTCCACTTCATTAAACTAGTTCTACATCTGTCTGATATTAAAACTATAATTTAAAAACTAAAAAACTTGCAACAAGTATTCAGTCTGTAACTTTTAGGTTGGTACTAACTTCGTTAATCAGTAATAATTTTCTTCAATATCAAAAGATGTAACTAGAATTATCCTAGTTACTAGTTAAGTATGCAATAAATGTCATGTGGTGTAAGGAATTATAATCCAAACAAGAAGATAAGCTGCTTTGATCCTCCTTAAATAGTTTCATTACGATACCTACTTCGATAGTTTCATTATGATACCTACTTCGATAGTTTCATTATGATACCTACTTCGATAGTTTCATTATGATACCTACTTCGATAGTTTCATTATGATACCTACTTCGATAGTTTCATTATGATACCTACTTCGATAGTTTCATTATGATACCTACTTCGATAGTTTCATTATGATACCTACTTCGATAGTTTCCTTATGATTCCTACTTCGATAGTTTCCTTTTGATACCTACTTCGATAGTTTCATTATGATACCTTTAAAATGGACTCGAAAGTACAACGAAAAGATCCCATATTATATAGTTCCGGTGATATGGTTATAACAATTGCAATGCTGACTCAGAGTCATGTTGGATTCACATTAATTATCCTCTATATATAATCCAAATAAAAAAATACGTATTATCATACAAAATTGGACTGAGAACTAATATCAAAACTGAACGATAAATGAAATATACAGAAACTAATATAAAATAACAACATTATGTGCATCTCATTATTTTCATTTACTACTTTAAATGCAACTTTTCTTTTTAATTCTATATCTAATTTAATCATATATATTTGTTAGTGATATATTAATTTTGAAGGGTAACAACAATAATTGAATTTTACGATTTTGGATAAAAAAATCTTTAAGACTATAAATAGCACAGATCGCATATATGGCACTAACGTTGCAGACACGTGTCTAGGTAATATACCTTATTATTATTTCCATTAAAGGATATATAGATCTTTACGAAAGTGGTTAGATTTGACCTTAAAACAATGAGCAACGGTAACAGTTCGTGGCGATGATTTAAAAGTTTATCCTCCTAACAAAAAGCTTTGTGGAGTTTTTTTATTTGAACCCCAAGATTTCTTACATACAGATTTCTCTTTTTAAACATATGAGCTATAAACAAAAATACTGAACAACAAACTGTTACATAAAAATATAAGCCATTATAGACTCTTTTCTTTAGTGTTGATTCTATAATCAAATAGGAGTTACTGAGCTATATATTTGGTCATGGGTTGTATTAATTTATATACATTTTACTTTTTACTGATAATTGAAAACGTTCGTAAGTATTTCTATGTATGAAGTTTATTATTTTTTTCTTAAAAGTTTCAAGCTTAGAAACATTGGAAATATTTGGTATAATAAAATGATATCATTGTGTAAATCCATTTAATATACATATAATAATTTTTATCCCTTTTCAGTCATATGTAGTCCTTGCCTTTGAGTACAATTAAGTATTGTTGTCTACCAATTATTCATTTAGTTATTTCATTTTTCGAATGGATAATTTTTAGACAGCTCTAAATGCTCACTGGTATTTTGAACAATTTTGGCTCCTTTTATAATTATTTAATTAAGAAAACTATGGGATGGGATCAAAGGTAAAATTATGTGATGAAAATTATTTTTGGTTCAGTATTTCAATTTTTCTTCATAATCTAATAAATTTTTTTTTTTTTTTTGTTCAAAAAGACAATATTTTTCCATTAAAAACAAGAAGGATAAAATCTTTACAGAAGAGGAAATTCCTTCAGGAACTACGAGTGAGGGGTTGAGTTCCCTGAAGGGGTGGACCCGACCCTCTAAAACCTCTCCTTCGCGGCTGAGAGTATGCTGAAGGCATTCCCTCTCTGGATCGCAAGAGCCATTCGCTGTTGGAACCAGGCAGACTCCCTTGAATCATTCGTTGTCTCAACAAGGCGTCTACCTATGGACTTCACGATTAAGGAGGTTGTTCTACCGTACGCTCCTGTGGTCTCTATAGCAATTGGCTCAAATATGTATGCATCTCCAAGGGCGGAGTATTTCTGACGTTTACGGTTCTCTGCAGCCCCGGCAGCTGATCCGGCCTCAACTGCGGAATCATTGAGGTGTGTCTCGGCAAATGTGTCGACACACGTGCAATCCCAAATCAGACTCTTTCCATTCATGTAAGGAAACACAGTAATACCATCTGGGCGTTTACCATCACCTCTGTCAAGTCCAGGAGGCTCAAGTACTGAAGGGAGTCCTGCTCTCTGCAAAGCCCGTTTTACCACAACATTCATTGCTGCATGTCTTGGGTGACGCCCAGAACTGTACCTACAAGACAGGCCATGCAGTCCTCTGACATCCATCCCACTGTCACAGCGGCAAGAATGAAGTTCACAAATTCTGGCACCAACTCTGAGAGCAATGGCTACCCTCAGGACCTCTGGATCGAGCTGTGTACCCAATGACGGTATGGGAATCGCGTTCAACCACACTCCAGTTTCTTTAAGAGATGCAGATAATAGTCGTGCCCTTGCCACCTGATCAGCTCTAGCCAACAGACTCTCCATTAATGAATGAGCCCGTGGCGTATCCCATTCTTTTTGACTGGACTCATGAACTGGTACCGGGAGACCAGCCTGTAAACCCTGCCTCCATGTCCCAACTAAATGGTTTTGTTAATTTGATTTATGTTACTCTATTTCTCCAATTGAAATAAAATTTGATATGATAGCATGAGTGATTGTGTGAGTAACTTTACCATAGTTGTGAATTGTTTGTAAATGATGTGGGGGAAGTGAAGGTGGGGGGGGTGAAGGCGGACGAAGTGAGGGTGGGGAAAGTGAAGGTGGGGGTAGTGAAGGTGAGAGAATTGAAGATGAGGGGATGAAGGTGGAAGAATTGAGGGTGGGAAAGTGAAGGTTAGGAAAGAGAAGGTGTGGGAAGTGAAACTGGGGAGGAATGAAGATGAGGGAAGTGTAGGTGTGGTAAGTTAAGATGGGGGTAGTGAAGGTATACTGTGGAGCTAAAATATAACTAAGTGTAGATAAAAAGGTTGAATGATGATAATATTTAATGGATGAAATGAACTGTAGCTACTTGAATAATTTTTTACAGTGAATTTACCCTGATTAATTAAACTCTCATGTATTTAATATAAATAATTTCTCCAAGTGGGTCATTATAACTGATAATCTATACACTCTAATAAAAGAAGCCGTGTCAGTCGGTCTATCCGTCACAAAACAGACAAAAACAGACTAAGAAATATTTGCTGATTAGACCAAGACTAAACCTATTTGTTGATTTCCAAATTCTTTGAAATTTCCACATGCTCATCTAGTATTGATATAAATATTAGCATATTAGTAATTCAGTTAATTAGTTTGTGTGTTGAAATAAACTAATGTTCAATTTCAATAAACTGCAATAATTAAAGGTTATGGTAAACTATATAATATACATACCTGTTGGTTATTTTCATAGACATTAATGGTAGAACTAATAGGTCTTTTTATTACGTAATATATTATAAATACCAACTGTAAGAATCCTTCTTTAGAATAATATATTTTATTTGTTGAAGCAATAATATTATAACATTTGTATTTTATAATCTTGATCTCTATAATTATAGTACAAAATAAAGAAGTTCGAAAACAGAGCAATCTTAAGGACTGACTTACAGGTAAGGGTACAAGGGCAACCTTTACAAATGACGCTTCATTAGAATTTTACTCTTATATATATTAGAAACTTTTAATAAAAGCAATACTGTTATAGTCTGTTTTAGACCTTAAAAAGCATTTGACAAACAGCTCGAACACTAACGTGCAAGAGGCTGTTTAAAAAATCCTTATCTTAGCAACAGACGGCAATGTATAATTAGGTGAGCATCTGGTTTTAAACAATTTTAACTGTTTTTTATCAAGGTTATGTTTGAAGTCATATTTCATTCAATGTTTTACACATAAACAATCTGTGTATTTTATTCGCCGAATATGCTCTATTTTATATTATGGATTCTGATTTTAACATTGCAAATTCTAAAATGCAGGATTTTGTAAATGAATTATCTCAGTGGTTCAATAACAACAAACTAATCTATAATATTTTAAAAAGTAAACTCATGATTTTTAATTTGAACCATTTAAATTGTTAAGCCTTCTATTAATTTGAATAACTTTTTACTTAACTACGTTGACCGCATTAAATATTTAGGAATTTTTATTGGCAATAAAGTTAATTTTAAAATCCTTTGTCAGCAAGTAAAATTCAAACTAAGTAAAACAAGTGGCCATTTTAATACAAAGAATTTGCTTTTAATTTACCACTCACTCGCTTATCCAATTTTAATACAATCTATTTCATTTTTTGGTAGAAAATGTAGAGTCAACGCAGGGTATTGCCCCGCACTTAGTGAACAAGTCCAAATAGAGATAGAGAAGATCTGTAAGATGCAAAAGACAGAAGTAGTCACTCATTTTATACATTCGAAACAGCTTAGCCCTAAGACCAATGGGTTAATAGTTATTCAACTTTTTCTAAAAGAATTGCTACCCTAGCAAACAGGGCATTAATCCCGCACTGCGGGGTAATGCCCTGCACCACCCTAGGCAATATCCTGTATTGTAGGTTAATGGCCTGCACCCCTATGGAAACTAATAGATCAATCCAAACTTCGATTACACCATCATAAAGAGCAGCTTCTAAACTCTTGGAAACAACGTTAAAAGTACACTATATAGAACAAAATTTGGAAATAGCGTCATGTGTTTGAACAAGTAACACATATGAAAGTTAAGAGTCTCAATATTGAGCCACCTGAAAATATAATATTGAGCCACTTCAATATTGAGCCACCTAAAAATATAAATGCGCATAATTTACTATTACGAAAAAGTTATAAGTTAAAATATACTTTAAATGTTGCAGAAACATCAGAAAATAGTTTAAGTTCATATCTCTGAAGTCAGATTCACGTTACAGACAAGATTTATCTTATGTTACGTTTTTGTTTGTGCATAAATAATCCTGCATAATAAAAGTTTAGGCAGTTTTCTTTTCGCACATACACTACACACTGTATGTACAAACCCTACACACTGTATATATACACACTACACACTGTATGTATACACGCTTCACAATTTTATATGGTTATTATATCTTATCATGCTGAAAATTCAACATTTTATTGAACTGTAAAAGTGCGGGATAATGCCCTGCATGTTTTTTCATGCCGTCAAAACCCCGCACTAATTTGTTGCCATGTAGTCAATTATTGGCTTACCTGAAACAAATAAGTAGGTAGTTTATTAAAGTACGCTAATTAACCTATAATATGTCACAAACGTAATCAAATTTGATTGAGAATTGTGGATTCTGCTGCAGTTCTTGCAAAATTATCTAATTTTATGAATGCAAATGTTTGGTGCATAATTTTATAGTGTCCTATTTAAAAAATATTTTAAAATACTTACCGAAACCTAACAAGGATAATATTATTTGTCCTGAGGGTTGAAAACCTGCTCTTGCCGATGCCGTAAACAGAAAATTTAATTTCCAATTAGTTTTGGAGATAAGGGGGGTGCGGTGTAATGACTGCATATTCCAGGTGCGGGGGAATTACCCGCGTTGACGCTACTAGTTTTATTGAGCCACTGAGAGTTTTAAATGAACAATATTTTAAGAGCTATTTTAAGAATGAGCAGATTGATCATATGTTAACTACACATGATTTACCATATTAACATGTAAAACCACATGTAATACATATGGTATAGCCATTTCCAAAAAGTATGCAAGGTATACACATGATTCAAATGTGTAAGTGCCTCATGATATACTGTATACATGGAATTGTTTGCAGTGATAAACGCTTGATATTTTTTTTCAAATAATATAAATATATTTCTACTATATAATTCAATATTCTTAATATAAATTAGCTGAATAATATTGAAATATATAATAATTCCAATCATTATTCATACTTTTAATTGATAATCTTCATATGAGAACATCGCTAAGTATATAATAATCTAGTAATTAATATAGTATTCTAAAACTGAAATAGTAATTCAATTTTCAATATATAATTGGAAAATCATCTCCCAACAATTAAAAATTCCTCCCATTGGTCAATGACCCTCTCGCCAAACTATCAAATAAATCATCACTAACAAACTGTCGCATGTACCATTGACCTAACATCTATCTGACCTCTTAGACTGATGAGGAAAATAACTAACTATAATAAATAGTAGTGACTTTTTCCTTGTTGAGAACACGTGAGGTAAATTCATTAGACCTTTTGTTTCGATAGTAATAATACTTCTTAAAACAGTAAATCAATCAAAAACAACTTCACTATAAGTAACAAATCACTATAACTATAACCTGCAACAGTACATCTTCAAACAGGTTCTGACATGTTAAACAGAGTTCCAACGTACTTAAACATGTTTTAACATGTTCAAACAAGAACTGACAAGTTCTTTCGTGTTCAAACAATTCTAATATTCTACAAACTTCATTTAACACAGAAGTAGCAAAAGATTTTCATTTATAGAACATGATTCATCAGAATAAACATTCGACCTTTCCTGAATTAGAGCCTGACCTACTAAGTGTACATGGAGTATTTGGTGATGTTTATCCTCATTGCCTTGTAAGTTAAAATTATACAGATTTTCCCTATATATAATCTGAGTTAGAATTGAGATCAAAAATATTCCTTAATAATATAAGGATTTAAGATATGAATTATATACAGGATTCGATTTCACGTTAAACCATGTATCAAATGTATTATTTGCTTTATTAATTTGTTTAGATATAAAGTAATGAAAAGAGTTGCTATTACATAATAAATGAAGTTACAATATTCAATATATTTTTATCATATCACTGTTCAAACAGACTTCACAACACTATGCGCTGAATTTCGTATTAAACACAAGATTTTCATACATTCGTGAGTGAATACAAAATTTGAAACAAATACCATTTATTAATGTATTGATATATTGTAAATACCCTATTGAAATAAATTCGAAAAATCATATAGGGAAAAGAGTACCAACAAATAGTCAATAATATAGGGAACAAAATACTACTTAATTTGTGTAAATCGACATTTGCAGTAATATAGACTGGTTAATTGCTCTTCAATTCATTAAATGATATAAATATGTAATATTAAATTTTTTATAATTCTTTTAGTTATGTACCAGTAAAAATGAAAAATTTGCATTCAAGTAGAATACAAAAATAATTAAATTTATTATTATCTAATACTCTGTATCTATGAACATATATTATATACAAGCAATTTGTTCTAGTTAGGTCTTTCACATATTTGAAAAAAGAGTTAGACTATTTGTTTCCTCCCACTGTATATTGTAAAAGTTACTTAAATTTTTGTATTCAATACGGCAAAATACTTCATCTGTTATACTCTTACATGAGATTCAGTCAGTAACTAGTGGTAGACTTTCAATTTACTAAGAACCTAAAGCTGTAGTTGTAAAGAAATATTTAATATATATTAAGATTTCTCTTTGATTGGAAATTTGGTTAGAAAAATATCCTTTCTAAAATATTATTAAATTATTTTCATATGGAAAATACTGTTTTTAAAAGATAATGAAATATTGGGTTTATATTTGATGTAGCAACTTTTCAAAATCTTCCAATTGTTAGTTTTTCATTGTGCAATTTAGATCAATAATTTTTACCACAATAGTTACTAAATATTTTTCGATTCTTTACAACGAAGACACTGTTACTATAAAATCTTACAACTCAACACTATTCATTAAATTCTAAAATCTGTGGGTAAATAAAATTACCATCACTGAAGCCTAAAAATTGTAGGATAAATGGGAGGAGAAATTTCGGAATTTTATGCAACCGCCATCTTTAAAAGTTAGGTACTATAGATATTTTTAATGATAATTTTTTTAACTTGGTTACAGCAGAGTGTAGACGATCCCTATTATAATGATAATGCAAATGCCACGCCCATATAATGTACAATAAGAGAAAAGAGTCACTGCAATGATGTACTATTAGAGAAAAAAGTCACTGTGATGATGTACTGTCATAGAAAAGAGTCACTGTGATGATGTACTAGCAGAGAAAAGAGTAACTGAGATGATGTACTATCAGAGAAAAGAGTCACTGTGATAATGTACTATCAGAGAAAAGAGTCACTGTGATGATGTACTATCAGAGAAAAGAGTCACTGTGATGATGTACTATCAGAGAAAAGAGTCACTGTGATGATGTACTATCAGAGAAAAGAGTCACTGTGATGATTTGCTATCAAGTTGGAGTAGATGTGCATAGTTTTCATCAATATGTCATTGTTCTTAATGTTTTTTGAGAGATGACACTTTAATCTCTGGTAAGTTAACCTTGGTCTCTTAACTATATTTGCTCAATGTTAATCATTAATCGTGATGATCAGATTGTTACGTAACATATTACGTAACAATTGGCCTAAATACTTATTTGACTACGTACGAATCAGGTTTTTGGATGGAGATAAATGTAGGTTTATTCTGTCTCTCATAATAAAAAAAATTAGAGTCATTAAAATATCAAAATTCGAAAAATATTTAATTTCGAGTTATTTGATTTGGGGATCAACTCAGTTTTCAGAAGAGAAAAATTATTTTAGGACCGACTGTTCCGAAATATTGACAGTATAATTAACTTTGGAAGAGAAACACATTTTGTTCGTGTGCTCTTTTTTCGATTTTTGCATCTGTTAATCACAAAATGAAGATGTTATATAACAAAATCATAAATTTCAAAACAATATAAGTTTGTGAATTTATAAGCTATAGAACAAAAACAGTGACAGTTTTAGAATCCTCGTACCATTTCTAACAAAGTAGTATAGCGATTTTCCAATTTCAATTTCTCTGGATAAGCTATTTTTGCCCAATAGCTATAACTGAATTCTTTCATTGACACTATTGATTTTTCGGATTTGAACTGTGAAACATTGCTAGAAATCATTAGAGGATTCCAAAACTGTGTTTGTTTTTCTTGCAGCGTTAAAACTCATTGGTTTCTTTTCACTTTCGGGTGGAAAATTCACATTTTACGGGAGAACCCAGAACATAAATACTAACTTGCCACCTTTGAGTTCCCATTTGGGAGTATTGTTTCGCCTCTAGTCCCAAAAAAAGTTTGGACATAAAAAATACACTGCCTAACAAATTCAATCTACAACAAAAAAAAAGTCGAAATTTTCGGATTTTCGGCCAACACTCACTCGAATTTGCCGATATTCACAATGTAAATGCAAATAATATGGTTATCCTATATTAACAATGTACATAATTAGAGTTCACGGATATTAAAAATGTCAGTAAATAGAGTTAACCAGCTACAAGACAACCTAATTTTCTATTACTTCATGGTTATAATAAAATTACATGGTTAAATAATATGATGCAAATTTTCCACACTCACTTGAAATTTTATCCTGGAAAGATTGCGTCTGTATACTATTCTTTGCATTCTGAAATGTTTGAGTAGATATTTTTGCATTGATATATTAAGTCTCATTGTCAAGCATTTTATCATTCATCTAAATAGGTTAAATGTAAAGGAAACCTTTTTAACAATGAAATAAATTTGGTATTACTCGTAATTCTGGATCTACTTTTAATATTAATTATTTTGTTTCTTCATTCACAATCTCGGACTATATAATAAACTTTATTATACTAAATTTATAGTTTAAAATAATAATGTAATTCACATAAAATTCAATCCATGAATGGTTATATGGGTACAATATGCACTGTATGATAAATACTATGGCAGTTCTACATCATTAAATATATACAAATATGAACAGCTTCTATGTAGAGTTACTTGACAATAATTATATAATAATTATTGTCCTTCTCTTCTGAGAATTAATAATAATAATATGCATGCATATATAATATTCAAAACTCACCTGAATTTCACAATATAAATGCAAATAATAGGGTTAACCGATATTGACAATGTACATATTAAAGTTTATGGATATTATTATATACTTTCACTATAATTATTATCGTATTATTCTTTCCAATTTAGTTCTTTAATCGTTTTTCCATAGTAATAATTTAAATGAATTTAAATTCATGAAAATCTTTTCACAGTCCAAATCCGAAAATCTAGCTAGGGTTTCTTTGAAAATTTCAGTTAGCCAGTCATCAAAAATCGCTTATCCAAAGAATTTGGAAAATCAGCTCCTATTACTTAGTTGAAAATGGCACAAGAATTCAAAACTGTCATTTATTTAGTTCTGGATTCTATTCTTTGGAAATATACAATTTTCTCTTTATTAAAATCTTCAATTTTTCTTTTAAACTGATGACAAAATCTAAACAACCACACGAAAAATGGGCTTATATTCAAGATTTACACATACCTTGCTTATTTAGGATCAATTTGTCATCAATTTTTTTTTCTTATTAATTGACTAGATTCCCTTGAATCGATTACCAAGATATTTTTTTGGAATTTTAATAATTTCATGTCGCAACTTCATTTTTCGATTACTATCAGAGACAGCATAAGCCAACATTGATCTACATCCAATAACCTGATTCGTACATAGTCAAATAAGAATTCAAAACAATTATTACGTAATGTGTTACGTAACAAAATATCATCTCGAGTAAGGTTGAACATTTAGCAAATGTAGTTAGGAATTAGGAAACCAAGGCTATGTATCAGGAGATTAAAGTTGTTATCTTATAATTTCATGAAATAACAAGAACAATAATGTATTGACAAACATTTTGGACATCTACTGAAACTTGGATAAATATTTGTGGTCAAGATCTTTCAAGATTTATTGTGTTACTTTGGTTGTATGTACAATCAGAGAAAAGTTTATTACTATTGATTTTTTTCCCAGATTACTAATTTCACATTTTCAAAAAGAAAATCTTAGAATTGTAATACTTGCTTATTTTATGAAATTGGTCTGGGTACACAGATATGAAATTAATAGGAAATTAGAAAACTGTGATTTGTGAAATTAACATCATCACAGTGACCCTTTTCTCTGATAGTACATCATCTCAGTGACTCTTTTCTCTGATAGTACATCATCACAGTGACTCTTTTCTCTGATAGTACATCATCACAGTGACTCTTTTCTCTGATAGTACATCATACCTGTGAGGTATATTTGCCATTATCCCAAATAGGGATCTTCAACAGTCTTCAGTATATTAAATAATACATCTCTTATTATACTTAACTTTTACAGATGCCGGCTGCATGAGATTCAGAATACTCTTCACTTGTTTATATTTTTTTTGTTAGGTTTTAGTAATGATTATATTGTTTACCCAAAATTTTAAAGAGAAAGCATTGTGTACATGCAGTTTAGATCAGTAAAGTGTCTCTGATGTAAAGAAATGAAAATTATTTAGTAAATGTTTTACTAAGAGAATTGTAAATTGTTGTAAGGAATCGAAAAAAAAAATTAGTAAATAATTATTATAGTAAAAAAATGTAAAATTTGGTAAAGCAGAAAGCAATTTAGTATATAAATTATTAAATAAATATTTTTAGTAAATAAGTTATTAAATTATTATTTTTTACTAAAAAGTTACTAAATTTTGTCTTAACTGAAAACCCAGCAATTGAAAGAATCAAAATGTTCATACCTGAGATAAAAACCAATAATTATATCACTGAAAACCTTACTTTTCCATAAACAAGAAAAAATTCCTACCTGTGACAACATTTTAAACGATGATATTCCTAACCAATCCTCCACATGGAGAGAGAATATTCATATTAATATTTGTTCACTAATACAGCTGTAAGTTCTTACTAAATATTATTGAAAGCTTTCCACAATTGTTACTGAAACTTAGCTGTAACTCTTCCAGTGATATTTTTAATAAATTTACATTCTTCACAACAGGTTATATGAACAGACTGATATACATCACAATTATTGTAATTACTTAATTTAACTAATTCATGCAGGGTCTACCAGTGTTACGGGACCTGGAAGAGACTTTTATAACTCGAAAAGTTCAAAAGTAGGATGCAAAACAAATACACCATTTAAAAGGAAATGTATAAGCAATACAAGACTGTTTAAATCAGTGATGAGTTAAATATATTCAAGTAATGTAGTCTCTTGTATTATGTGCCTTAGTACGGTTTTTAATACTTTATATGTAAAACTTCAGTATGATACAGTTGACACATGCAGTATTTGACGTGAAATACAATCATGTAATTCATTTTTAACTCCTTGTCTTAATAAAGGATAATTTTATCCTAATTCTACCTCAGAATATCTACAGGGAAAATCTATACAATATTACCATACAAGGCAATGAGGATAAACATCAGCAAATCAAACACTCCACTTAGTAGGTCAGACTCTAATTTGTCTGTCAAGGAAAGGTCAAAAGAATATTTAGTCAAATTCTGAAAATGAAAATCTTTAACTTCTTCTGTGTTAAAATAATAAAGTTTATAGGTTCATAGAATTGTTAGAACACGTAAGAACTTGTTAGTTCTTGTTTGAACCTGTCCAAACTTGTTTGAGTACGTAGGAACTCTGTTTAACATGTCAGAACTTGTTTGAAGATGTACTGTTGCAGGTTATAGTTATAGTGATCTGTACTTATAGTGAAGTTGTTTTTGATTGATTTATGGGATTTATGAATTATTATTACTATCGAAACAAAGGGTCTAATGAATTTACCTCACGTGTTCTTAACAAGGAAAAAGTCACTACTATTTATTATAGTTAGTTATTTTCCTCATCAGTCTAAGAGGTTAGGTAGATGT
>CANNZV010000439.1:326705-518282 GCA_947561585.1 Caprella mutica
CCAGAAGAAAATAACAATTACTGTTGCATAATTGAAATAATTAATAAATTCTATGGAAATATCTCTATTTAAGTAATTCATTCTCATATACATTTATAGCTATACTCTTATATATATTAATACTAGCTATAAATAATACATTAATAAAAAACTAATTCTTATAACTGATTGTATTTTTCAAACTTTGTATTTATAGGGCAGCTGAATGGTGACTATTTAACTATAAGTAATATTTTATTGACAATTTAATGTCATTTTATCAATTATGGATGTATAATTAATGCAAAAGGATGAAGTTAAATACTTAGGTTAATTACTTCTAATTAATAATAATAATTGAGTATAAGAAAGTTTATATTTATTATGTAATGATTGCTTTACCTTTTATAGCTCTGTGACATAATAATTAATTAGTCAATACCTGTTTGCAGACGATAAGGAGTAAAATGTTCGAGAATTCAATACCTATGTTTGATTTAATGTATGAAAAAATTAACTATTACATTTTCTTGTGGTTCTTTGACATAGACACATTGGTTGTGAAATGAAACAATTGGCAATGATTCTATGAGAGAAAATAAGAAAAACAAACAATATAATATATGTAAATAAATCAAAATTATATACAACAGGCAAATATTTGAGAACTACAATTATTTATAGGCAATTAAGTACCTAAATAAGAACTATAATGAATTTCAATTCATTTAAATTAATGACTTCTAATGTATTGACATTTATAATATGGAAGAACGGTCAAGGGATTATATTGGAAATAATATTTTAATAATTAAATTTGAAGTAAATTAATTTTTTTATAATTTTTAAAGGCAAATCAATTTTTAATTAATGTAACCATTAATTATTTCTCATAAGAACAGAACAATAATTATTAATAATTGTATTTGATTGTAGATGCTGCAGCTTATAAATAACCCTGACCATCCAATAGTCCTTGAGTTATAAATGACCTTCACCTTGAAATTGAACCGATCCCAGCCACAATCTAACCAAATGGTTCCTGGATACTGACCATAAATAAATAAATGCCGCTCAATACATAACCTTTTACAATTTGCGAATGTAGTAATAGATTGTTTGCCAATGACTCTATATGTAAGCAAGTCATTTTTGCATATTCATATACAGATGCATATAGCTGCCTATATTTATTATATAATAATTCACTTGGATGATAATCATATATATACATATGCTAAACATGATTATTTAAAAAAAAATTCTTTATAAATATTCATTGTTATTGATATATGAATATCTACTTAATTATTATTACTAGTTAAAAGTAATTAACATTAGTATCTAACTTTATCCATTTGCATTAATTATACATCCATAATTGATAAATAACTTTGAACTGCCCATAAAATATCAATTATAGTTAAATAGTCACCATTCTGCTGGCCCTATGAATACACAGTTTGAAAAATACTATCGGGTGTAAAAATTAGTTTTTGATTAATATATTGTTTATAGCTAATTAATATACATAATTAAGAGTATACCTAAATGTATATGAAAATGAATTACTTAAATAGAGATATTTCCATAGAATCTATTAATTATTTCAATTATTCAACAGTAATTGTTATTTTCTTCTGGGAAATAATTCTTACAAATATCAATAAATTATTCGGTTTTAAATAAATAAAAAACATTACTTTCTTTTGAATTTAATACAAGTTTTAATCATCCAAATTTAATTAATTTTCTCCCAATTAATTTCTATTCTATTATTACCATTTTAATTTAAGTTTCATTTTCTCCAATTTAATTCAATTTATATTCTTTCAACGTAAAGTTAATTTCGGTTTTATTTTTTCCAATTTAATTTCGGTTTTATTTTCCATTTTTTCCAATTTAAATTTAGATTTATTCTTTCCTATTTCATTCTAATTCTATTGTTTTAATTTAATTTAATTCTATTTTTTAAATTCAATTCTAGTTATATTGTTTCAATTCAATTGTAGTTCCAGTGTTACAATTTTATTTAGTTCTATTGTTTCAATTTAATCTTAGTTCTGTTGTTTCAATTCAATTTTATTTCTATTGTTTTAATTTAGCTCAATTTTATTGTTATAAATTAAAATCCGTATTATTTTCTATTCAATTAAATTCATTTCTTCCAATTTCATTCATGTATTGGTATTTCCAATATAATTTCTGAATCATCGTTCCATATTATACATGTTATTACTTATTACAATAGACATTAATGATATTTTTTTTTTATACATTGCAGTTCTCTTTTTTTCTGTTGTAATTATTTTGATTCATCCATTTTTACTTTCTCGCTATTATTAATGCTAAATATTTGCATTAGATTTAACAAAAAAATCTTATTGGCACTTGACCAGAAAATAGTTTATTTTTTATACATTATTTTAATTAGATATTGAATTCTCGAAGATTTTAACCTTTGTTGTCGTCCAGCAAACAGGTTTGCAGCGACTAATATTACATCACAGAACTATAAAAGGTAAAGCTTAATATATCATTATGTAATATATAATATAAATATAAAAATGAATAAATATACTATATTCAATTCTTATTATCAATTAAAATTCATATTAGCTAATCAACTCAACCCAAGAATTGAACAGCTTCCATTTGCATTAAAAATTATTCATCAATAAGTGATAAAATAACATAAACAATTAGTCACAATTTTACTGTTGCTATAATACCCAATTTGAAAATAAGTATCAGTCATGAATAAAATTGTTTAAACAAAAAACCATTACGTAATACAAGTATTGAATAATGTATTATATTTCAAACATGTAAAACACCAATAACTTCCGTTCTATAATTCATTGTTAAAATAAATCAATAATATTTATACAGTAAAGCTCTAATATTTTTCATATTAAATTCCAATAATTTAAATAATTATTTAATTTTCAATATAAAAATCTCCCGACTACAATAAATTCCTCCCATTGGTCAATGACCCACCCGCCAAACTATCAAATAAATCATCACCAACAAACTGCCGCATGTACCATTGACCTAAAATCTACCTGACCTCTTAGACTGATGAGGAAAATAACTAACTATAATAAATAGTAGTGACTTTTTCCTTGTTGAGAACACATGAGGTAAATTTATTAGACCTTTTGTTTCGATATAATAATACTTCTTAAAACAATAAATAAAACAAAACAACTTCACTATAAGTAACAGATCACTATAACTATAACCTGCAACAGTACATCTTCAAACAGGTTCTGACATGTTAAACAGAGTTCCAACGTACTTGAACAAGTTTGGTCATGTTCAAACAAGAACTAACAAGTTCTTACGTGTTCTAACAATTTTATGAACCTATAAAATTTACTATTTTAACACAGAAGAAGTTAAAGATTTTCATTTTCAGAATTTGACTAAATATTCTTTTGACCTTTCCTTGACAGACCAATTAGAGTCTGACCTACTAAGTGGAGTGTTTGATTTGCTGATGTTTATCCTGATTGCCTTGTATGGTAATATGAATAGATTTTCCCTATGCATAGAAAACCAAAGTCTATTTTATGGCACACTAAACAAAATATATAAACAATATTAAAAAATTCAAGTATTTCACTTTTAATGATGGGGTAGGTTCAAACTATAGTTTAGTAAAATCTCTACTTTAGCGAAAGTTTTTCAAAATTTACATCAATTTCTAGTTTTTTAATTATATCATGTTTTTCGTGTAATTTTGAAGCATTTCTTCTATAATATTTGAATTCATTAGACAAGATACCTGATATGTATTAGAAAATTAATAAAAAATTTATACAGGCTGTTCATTTAAAAATATTATTTCATTACACAGGGTACATAATTTCTCATAAATAAACTAAAACTAGTTCGCTATGCTGAGCTCACTTCTTAGAAATACACATAGAAAACTATTATGGATATTTTATGGCAGATTAAATAAAACATGTTCATTATACGTGGTAGCTCACTATACCGGAATTCATTATAGAGGAGTTCTACTGTATTACCTTAGCAGATTGCAGGAGGTTGTATTTTATGTGGCATTTATTTTATTATTTATTTGTCATCTACGCTCAGCTAAAAAAGTGTTCTGCTCATTTATCAGCGACTGCGAAGGTATGCGCTCTACGAGTGCCCGTAATCCTGTTAAAAGTTATGTTAATTATCACCCATACCCAATTAATTAGCAAATAATAATTAAATACAGAAGTACAAATTTCAATAGGTACATTAATATTATAAAACAAACCAAACTGAAACCAGAAGCACATTCGGGGCAGAAACTTGAAGAACGAATGTTTTTTTTCTTTACTTTCTTTCTCCACAACGAATGAATTTCAATGCTCATATTTAGATACCATTTTATAATAATCATCAAATAAAAATATTATACGGTATTTAATTCATTTCTAGTATAATTGCAACTTTGCTATTTAATTTTGTTTATTAATATAGTTTTTGTATAGATTGATCAAAATATTAAACTAACTATTTAATAGAGTTAAATGTAGGTAATTATTCATTAGCTATATATAGATAATATTATAATACATAGCTATATATAATGTATGCTATTACACTTACATGGATAAATTGAACTATTTCATTTTCAATATTAGTGGGATAGAAATACCATATACAACTAAAATTAAAGTTTTTATTAGATGCAATAGAATAGAAATAAAATTACTATAAAATATTATATTTCAAACATGTTATTAATATTGTAACATATAAACATTGTTATTTATAGGTTATAACCTCCATCGACTCACCCACACAGTACGGACTGGTAAACTAACATTGAAATATAATTTATTTGCATATTTAAAGAGAAATAAGTACTACTGTGAGGTATTTACTTCGTATTTACATGTTAAACATGGGAAAAAATGCACTGAAATATAGAAACTTCTAATTACTCTGTGTGTACCATCAGTAATAGAGTTAAATAGGCAGGTATACATGTTGTACTGAGGGTACACTTTCTTGGCTGATGGTACATGGAGTAGGATGGGAATGGGAATATTGGATTGTCATCGCGGGAAAGGATTGGGAATTGAATTCCTTAGAGGAAATAAAACTTGAAACAATGGAAAGAAATGAACATGAAAAGAAAGAGTGATAGTTAGAGTGATAATTAGAGTGATAGTTAGAGTGATAGTTAGAGTGATAGTTAGAGTGATAGTTAGAGTGATAGTTAGAGTGATAGTTTGAGTGATAGTTTGAGTGATAGTTAGAGTGATAGTTAGAGTGATAGTTAGAGTGATAATTAGAGTGATAGTTAGAGTGATAGTTAGAGTGATAGTTAGAGTGATAGTTAGAGTGATAGTTAGAGTGATAGTTAGAGTGATAGTTTGAGTGATAGTTAGAGTGATAGTTAGAGTGATAGTTAGAGTGATAGTTAGAGTGATAGTTAGAGTGATAGTTTGAGTGATAGTTAGAGTGATAGTTAGAGTGATAGTTAGAGTGATAGTTAGAGTGATAGTTAGAGTGATAGTTAGAGTGATAGTTAGAGTGATAGTTAGAGTGATAGTTTGAGTGATAGTTAGAGTGATAGTTAGAGTGATAGTTAGAGTGATAGTTAGAGTGATAGTTAGAGTGATAGTTAGAGTGATAGTTAGAGTAATAGTTAGAGTGATAGTTAAAACGAAATTATTTCAATGACAATTTAAATTAAACATAAACGAGTACCTTCATAAAAAATGAAGTTAAGAAGAGATAACAGCTATAATAGCAACTTTCTAAACAGAGACATACAAATAAAGTTGGTTGGTTCATTCAACAGTCTACATGCAGTTGCTATACCTATTTTAATGAGAAATGAAAAGTGATATATACAATAAAGGTATTATAATCTTTGGTTATAGTTCAGTTTTAATTCACGGTGTTATCGTAGTACAATGTTTATACCAAAGTAAGATCATTTCTGCTCTACAAGTTTTTTCATTAAACTGCTCAGTCTTGAAACTGAGTTATTTTTTTATGAAATAAAAAAGTTATAATTAATAAAATATTGTTTCCCAATTGACTGCTTGCCTGGGTCCTATAAATGTAACTATATATACCTACTGTGCTACTAGGACACTCATAGTTCTCGGGAAGTGTGGGTTAATATATATCATGATATATCGATCCAAAATTTTCCGAATACTGTTAGTGTCTCAATAATTCATTCGTTTTAGAATTTATTTAATTTTTCTTATTTGATAATAATAGAAATTATTATTATAAAGTTGTTTAAATTCATGTTTTTAAGATATTCATCCTCTTTCATCTAATTATTCAAATTTGAAAAGTAGCTAATATTGATAAAAGTTTCAAGTATATAAATTGATATGTTATTGATTCAAGCTCTAGGATCGAAAATGTTACCAGTGAAAATAACTCTTTCATGTTAATTATGATTCCATGCGTCCAGAAACAGTCTCAGCATGTGCTCCGTTTTCCCTCATTAATCTATTGCAGAGCCTCAGATATCATCAAAAGATGATATCTGAGGATGAATCGGAAACTGAAAAGGATATCATAGATGTAACACGACACTTGTCTCGAAACCCAGATGATGAGATTTAGGTTAGGTTATAGATAAAGAAATATTATAATAACATTAGTTAACTTTCCTATCATTTTTTTTGTACCATGAACACTGTATTAGTTAGGTAGTTATTAATATTTACTTGCATATAATATGACTTCGAATAAGTACGTACAACGAAGATTATATTTCATTGAAAATGATCCGTAGAGATATCCTTTATATTTAATTTTCAATCATCCCGTCCAATTAGCTTATCATAAATACAAATACATTGGCCCCCAAATAGATTGAATTACATGTCACCACATCAACAACAAATAATGAATACAGTATTTTATGCTGTCAATACCAACTCTTCCATTTCATTTCACCGTGGTTGATGGAACGAAAGTTTGCGACCTGTTCTCAGGTATCTTTTGTTTCCTAACGAAATTGATTGCTAGATGCTCCTGATTAGGAAGAGTGCTTGCTTGCCTTATTTTGCAGTCACGTTTGGGGCTAATCTGCTTATAAGGAAAATCTATTGTTATGCTGAAACTCCTAGAACTGACATTTCTGCAATGCATGAAAGAGTAGAGCACTTTCAATTAGTATTTAAAAAATTAAGATATTAATGTAAATCTTAAGGCCATATCCATAAGGTGAACGCTAATTATAATTATCAACCGATTAAGTGACTGTATATACTGTATACTGTATACGTAGGATAACTTTTCTGCATGCATGAGCATTGTCCTCGATTACTGATAGGTGGTACAATAAACTATAGGGAGTAAGTAAAAATAATGGATCAGAAACGGACCAAGTAGCTAGTAAACATAACGGACCTGAAATTAACCTAGTATACAGATAACGGACCAGAAATTAAGCTGATAAAGTTAAGGGACCAGAAAACTTTTTTTTAGTTTTATTAAATATTTGCTTTAGTATTTCATAAATTTACAACCTCATAAATGATAATATTAATGATTATACATTAATTTTGCATATTTTATTAATTAAAAGAATTGATGTAAAACGTGATCCATTTTAAAGTTGTGAAGAACGAGTGGTATAAAAATGGAAAAAAAAACTTCTGCTTAAATCCTTTAACGTGGTATCTATGATTCCAAAATTAAACTCTATTCCAATTATATGTCAAATATTTAATAATATAACCAAGTAATGATAAATGACCAGAAATGAAGCTAGTAAAGATAACTGACCAGAATTTAAGCTAATAAAGTTAGCGAACTGCTGTCCGTTATCTTTATTTGCTCTAATTTAAGGCTGCTTCACACATCACCGTGATCCGACCGGGACGTCACCGGTCAGTGATTTTTTATCACTGTGGAGAGCCGGTACTGTATGAATGTGTCCGTTGAAATTTATGTAACGATATATTTTTCCACTGACACCGAATCACTGAGAGGAGAGTGACGGAGACGGACCGGTGACGTGCCGGACGGATCCCGACGATGTGTGAAGAATCCTTAAAGATCAAATCATAAGAATTATCAAATGTATAGGGATGTTAAAAATATAAAACTTTATCTTAGTTTCATTACCACCTATTTCTGTGATATTGATAATTATAATTAATTCCAAAATTTCAGAAGGGTTTCTTTTGGTGGGATTTATTTGTAATCTTGTTATTCACATAACTCAAAATATTCAACCAAATTACCTAAAATTTTATGGGACAGCTATTCATTATCCAAGAACCATTTGTGTAGAATTGGAAGTCATCGGATAGAAGGTCAAGATCACGAAAAAGTCAAAATGATCAAAAAAATTAACGGCGGTGAAGGTGTACGCTCTACAAGTGCCCTCTCTAGTTATGTATGTATTATACATGTATATGGTAAACATTGAAATATCCTATACCAAAACGTAAGGAATAGGTAATTGTTAACTGACTAGTTAATGTAATGTTTATTATGAGTGGAGGATTGTTTATTTTTTCACCACCCATCAATTTCTTTGCAACTGTTTGATTTATAATTAAATGAACACAGAAAGTAGAATTATTGTAAAAACACACAAACAGTAATAATATCGTACTATATATAATGATAATTTATTATACAAAAGAACATAATAAAAAGTAAATCAATTCGCATCATCCTGGACATGCAGATTTACATGTTCACATTTAACGCAATTTCAATTGATTTTTCTAACTTCTATTAAAGCAATGTTAAATTTATTTTAAATAACCATTATCATTTACCAACATTCTTTAAAATAGCTATACCTATCTCATTTATTTAAGAAAATTAGCCAGCAATTTTCAAATTTCTAGGTTAAAGAATAACTTCCTCAACAGATCCACTTATCTAATCTCTTCATAGATTATCTTCTTGAAAGCATTTGCATAATTTGTGTTCACCCCATCATTGATGGTGACTCCTAACCATCAATCAGCTGATCGTGAAGAGAACATAACTGACTGAGATGACTTTGACCTGTTACGTTGACGACATCTGTAACACGACTCATCTGCTATCTAAAGTAGTAACGGATACGGTAACATCTTCTGGGGTAACGTCTTCTAGTGTAACATCTTCTAGAGTATCAGGATTCTAAGATATTATCTTTTACGGTATTATCTTTCACTATTGTAACAACACCAGCTAGAGTAACATCTCCGGCTAGAGTAACATCTTCAGCTAGAGTAACATCTCCGGCTAGAGTAACATCTTCAGCTAGAGTAACATCTTCAGCTAGAGTAACATCTTCAGCTAGAGTAACATCTTCAGCTACAATAACATCTGCAGCTACTGTAACATCTTCAGTTAGAGTAACATCTTCATCTAGAGTAACATCTTCAGCTAGAGTAACATCTTCAGCTAGAGTAACATCTTCAGCTAGAGTAACATCTTCAGCTAGAGTAACCTCTTCAGCTAGAGTAACATCTTCAGCTAGAGTAACATCTTCAGCTAGAGTAACATCTTCAGCTAGAGTAACATCTTCAGCTAGAGTAACATCTTCAGCTAGAGTAACACCTTCAGCTACAGTAACATCTTCAGCTAGAGTAACATCTTCAGCTACAGTAACATCTTCAGCTAGAGTAACATCTTCAGCTAGAGTGACATTTTCAGCTAGAGTAACATCTTTAGCTAGAGTAACATCTTCAGCTAAAGTAACATCTTCAGTTAGAGTAACATCTTCAGTTAGAGTAACATCTTCAGTTAGAGTAACATCTTCAGTTAGAGTAACATCTTCAGCTATAGACTTGGCAGAAGTAGAATTTGGTTGATATTTATTCAATATGATAACCCGCGTGTTTTTAAAGTTCTTATGAATGAATATTAATTAATAATTTTTTTTGTATCTTTTTTTTTATTCTAAATGATGGCAAAAATGTGTAGTATCATATGTATATCCCTTTACCGGGCCAATGAAGAAATAGAGTGAAATTTAACTTTTTTAATAAAAATTTATATACAAAATTAATTTCTAAGACACTTTCATTCAAGTGCATTTTTTCATTTTTTTGCATATTTTTATTGGAAATTTGATATATTGAAGTGATCAAATAAGTCATACCGCCCAGTTCCCCTAAAACGACAAGTGATCATATATGATATAGGGTACCTAAAAATATTGATTATAATAAAACGAATATTGTGAATTAGGTACAATTCCTTTCATTTAGTGAGAAAAATGCCTAGATAAAATATGACAATAAACTATAAAATAATTCTCCACTTAAATTGAAATACAAATAATAAAAAAAATTAGAAATATTTAAAAAAAAAATTAATTGAATGATCCAGTATATGTGTCAACTCACGGTATTAGTAGATAGTTTAGACATTTGAAATTAGAAACTCCTATGTCAAAGAACTGAAAAATGATAAAGTGTTGGGTATTCGAGATATTTTTAGTGAGACTCGTGGTGGAGTATTTTATACTCCAATGAGTATTTCATACTCATTCAAACACAAAGGTATATTGCAGAAGGAACAAGCAACGTATGAATGCGCATGATTTCTTCACTTGCCGTCTCTATCTTATCCATTCACCTTCCTGCACTTCTCCTTCTATTTCACTTTGTTTTATCATATGTTTCTCCAAATTCTTTTCCTTTCTCTCTTTATCTCCACTGTCATTCATCCTAATGCTCTTCACTATCTCCATGTACTTCACCACCTCTTCTAAAGCTTCGAATCCTCTTCTCATCTCTCAGCTGCATTTCCTCCAATCGGTCCTCTTCGCCATTTTAATCATCATCATCGGCTTATTCATTGTAACTTTTTTCTTCATTCATCTAACTATGATGGCCAGGTATTTGATTACCCCCCAATCATACCCTTTTTCTTTCCCGTCTTTACCACTCTCATGTATCGGGCAATACCATGTCCTCCTTGTTTTCAACTTCTTAAAATATAGGTTTCTTGCCACTCTTCTTCTCCTCCTCTGTCATACACTCCTCCAGCCCTCGCGTCCTCGTCATTATGAGATTCGCGAAGCGGGTGGTTCATGTTGAATCCCTTCCTTCACAGCACTCCTATATATCCCCCTTTTCTCCTCTCTGGTGGGTACATAGATGCTAACAAGTCCCTTCTCTCGCTTCCTGCTAGTTTACACCACGATCAACTGTGTAGTTTCCTCAGTCCTCCATACCCTTCCATCATTGGTGTTCTGTCCCTCTCTCCCAGCTTCGACATCTAAATCATTACCACATCTAACTTTTCACGCACCATCACCTCTCTAAGCTCATCCTACTTGCTAAAGGATGACCGCGGACCACATCCAGAAGCCCATCTCTCAATTCTCCCTTCCATTTCACCTTCACCAGCTCCTCTCCTTGATCTACTTCCTACTCGCAACTCCTCCACTTTCAGTGTTCTCTCCTTCTTCCTTTACCCTGCGCACTTTTAGTGTTTGATTTTACTGCTCTTCTGGCAATGCAGTGCTTTTCCTCTTCTAGCGATGTGAACAACCGTCACTCTTGATAGTACATGTTCTCCTTCGTCTGCTCTTTCACACACTCTCTTATTCCACTGCATCCTCAGCAGCTCCATCTCAGGCTCCACTGATACCTTCTCACACTAGTGCATGATTTGTGGCTCTGCACCTCTGTTGTTTTCTTATGCAGCACTCTGCACAACTGACCACTTTTTCTCTCTCCATAACACTTCGACAGCTATCCTCTCTTACATCCCCCAATCATCTGCACAGATTTTGCTTGTGTTCCTCCCAAGGATACAGCCTTTCACTCACTTCATGCGACTGAATGATGATGGGGAAATTGATATTATGGATATTATATCAATTATATGAAAGAGAAGGAGTAAATGTTAATCTAATTCATGACTCAATCCTAAACTGTGTGATTATTTGATTATATACAAAAAAATTATCGATATTTTAAGCAGTATTCATTACGAGAAATATGCTATGATACTTTCAGCATAGATTTTGCATGTAACCAGGCTTATTATTCAACATTTTAAGCTATTATTATATTAAATTAAAGAAATATCAAAACAGTAAAGTGTTCACTATTCGACCCAAGTGATCATATATGATAACTTATCATATACGATGGATGGGTCAAGTGATCATATATGATCACTTATCATATACGATTAATCGGTCAAGTGATCATATATATATGATCAACTCAATTTTTCAATGGCATTATTTTAATAACTATGAATATCACATATGTATAGTTACTACTATATGTGGTATAGGATATTATGAAGATATTCAATAGGGTGAAAAGCACTCACATACATTTTGGAGCTGCTAAACGTCAAGTGTATCACAGAAAAATAGACGCTACACTACCAATTCTGATGTGCTATTACACACTGTAAATTTAAGTCCACCCAACTCGATCTCTGTGCCATTTAAAACAAATTGTGAAGTATTACATGGTAGCCCTGAATACTGTGATTGGTTTGATAAATGTGTCTGACTTGTGAACAACATACACTGAGTGCTGTGGCGTTTTCTATAGTGCGAATTTAAGTGGTCCTATATGATCACTTGCCCGGTAAAGAGATATATATACTGTAATTACAATTTTTGAATCACGTACACCTTTAAATGTATATGATAACTCATACATTTCACCGAAGATCGTCGAAGAAATGTCCATTATTATTCGAGGAAGATGAGTCTGTCGTAACTCAGCGATCTTCATCGAAGACGTGTCTGCTATAATTCAATCCTGTGATAATTAGCGGAAAATCAGTCTATCATAACGTGTCGATGATCATCGAAGACATGCCTGCTGCAATTCGGGGAAGATGAGTCTTCCATAACTCGCCGAAGATACATCTACGAGCTGTCTACTGTAAATCAGAGAAGATTAGTCTTCCATAACTCGCCGAAGATACATCTATGACCTGCCTGCTGTAATTAAGGGAAGATGAGTCTTCCATAACTCACCGAACATTCATCGAAGAAATCTCCTCTTTAATTCGAGGAAGTAGAATCAACCATGATTCGTTGAAGATCATTCGATAATCCTATCAGTCAATCGCCGATGAGAATTTATCGGTGTTTCGTCTACGTTTTATTCTCTCTGCCATAAACGATCTTAAATCATCGAAGACACTCTCTTAAATGTTATATGGGTAGAGTAACATTTTCAGCTAGAGTAACATCTTCAGCTAGAGTAACATCTTCAGCTAGAGTAACAACTGCAGCTAGAGTAACATCTTCAGCTAGAGTAACATCTTCAGCTAGAGTAACATCTTCGGCTAGAGTAACATCTTCAGCTAGAGTAACATCTTCTGCTAGAGTAACATCATCAGCTAGAGTAACACCATCAAATAGAGTAACATCTTCAGCTAGAGTAACATCTTCAGCTAGAGTAACATCTTCGGCTAGAGTAACATCTTCAGCTAGAGTAACATCTTCAGCTAGAGTAACATCTTCGGCTAGAGTAACATCTTTAGCTACAGTAATATCTTCAGCTAGAGTAACATCTTCGGCTAGAGTAACATCTTCAGCTAGAGTAATATCTTCAGCTAGAGTAACACCATCAAATAGAGTAACATCTTCAGCTAGGATAACATCTTCAGCTAGAGTAACATCTTCAGCTAGAGTAACATCTTCAGCTAGAGTAACATCTTCAGCTAAAGTAACATCATCATCTAGAGTAACATCTTCTGCTAGAGTAACATCTTCAGCTAGAGTAGCATCTTCAGCTAGAGTAACATCTTCTGCTAGAGTAACATCTTCAGCTAGGGTAACATCTTCAGCTAGAGTAACATCTTCAGCTAGGGTAACATCTTCTGCTAGAGTAACATCTTCAGCTAGAGTAACATCTTTAGCTAGAGTCACATCTTCAGCTAGAGTAACATCTTCGGCTAGAGTAACATCTTCGGCTAGAGTAACATCTTCGGCTAGAGTAACATCTTCAGCTAGAGTAACATCTTCAGCTTGAGTAACATCTTCAGCTAGAGTAACCTCTTCGGCTTAAGTAACATCTTCAGTTAGAGAACCATTTTCAGCTAGAGTAACATCTTCAGCTAGAGTAACATATTCAGTTAGAGTAACATCTTCAGTTAAAGTAACATCTTCAGTTAAAGTAACATCTTCAGCTAAAGTAACATCTTCAGCTAGAGTAACATCTTCAGCAAGAGAAAAATCTTAAGCTAGAGTAATATCTTCAGCTAGAGTAACATCTTCAGATAGAGTTACATATCTTCTGCTTGAGGGGAAACATCTTTAGCTAGAGTAGCATCTTCTAATAGAGTAACACCTTCAGCTAGAGTAACATCTTCAGCTAGAGTAACATCTTCAGCTAGAGTTACATCTTCTGCTTGAGGGGAAACATCTTCAGCTAGAGTAACATCTTCTAATAGAGTAACATCTTCAGCTTGAGTAACATCTTCAGCTAGAGTAACAGCTTCAGATAGAGTAAAATCTTCAGCTAAAGTAACATCTTCAACCTGAGTAAAATCTTCAGCTAAAGTAACATCTTCAGCTAGAGTAACATCTTCTGCTTTAGGGTAACAGCTTCAGCTAGAGTAACATCTTCAGCTTGAGTAACATCTTCAGCTAGAGTAACATTTTCAGCTAGAGTAACATCTTCAGCTAGAGTAACATCTTCAGCTAGAGTAACATCTTCAGCTAGAGTAACATCTTCAGCTAGAGTAACATCTTAAGCTAGGGTAACATCTTCAGCTAGAGTAACATCTTCAGCTAAAGTAACATCTTCAGCTAGAGTAAAATCTTTGGATAGAGTAAAATCTTCGGTTAGAGTAACATCTTCAGCTAGAGTAACATCTTTAACTAGAGTAACATCTTCAGCTAGAGTAACATCTTCAGCTAGAGTAACATCTTCAGCTAGAGTAACATCTTCGGCTAGAGTAACATCTTCAGCTAGAGTAACATCTTCTGCTAGAGTAACATCATCAGCTAGAGTAACACCATCAAATAGAGTAACATCTTCAGCTAGGGTAACATCTTCAGCTAGAGCAACATCTTCTGCTAGAGTAACATCTTCAGCTAGAGTAACATCTTCAGCTAGGGTAACATCATCAGCTAGAGTAACATCTTCGGCTAGAGTAACATCTTCAGCTAAAGTAATATCTTCAGCTAGAGTAACATCTTCTGCTACAGTAACCTCTCCAGCTAGAGTAACACCATCAAATAAAGTAACATCTTCAGCTAGGATAACATCTTCAGCTAGAGTAACATCTTCAGCTAGAGTAACATCTTCAGCTAGAGTAACATCTTCAGCTTAAGTAACATCATCAGCTAGAGTAACATCTTCTGCTAGAGTAACATCTTCAGCTAGAGTAGCATCTTCAGCTAGAGTAACATCTTCTGCTAGAGTAACATCTTAAGCTAGGGTAACATCTTCAGCTAGAGTAACATCTTCAGCTAGAATAACATCTTCTGCTAGAGTAACATCTTCAGCTAGAGTAACATCTTTAGCTAGAGTCACATCTTCAGCTAGAGTAACATCTTCGGTTAGAGTAACAACTTCGGCTAGAGTAACATCTTCAGCTAGAGTAACATCTTCAGCTTGAGTAACATCTTCAGCTAGAGTAACATCTTCAGTTAAAGTAACATCTTCAGCTAGAGTAACATCTTCAGCTAGAGTAACATCTTCAGCTAGAGTAACATCTTCAGCTAGAGTAACATCTTCTGCTAGAGTAACATCTTCAGCTAGAGTAACATCTTTAGCTAGAGTCACATCTTCAGCTAGGGTAACATCTTCGGTTAGAGTAACATCTTCGGCTAGAGTAACATCTTCAGCTAGAGTAACATCTTCAGCTTGAGTAACATCTTCAGCTAGAGTTACATCTTCTGCTTGAGGGGAAACATCTTCAGCTAGAGTAACATCTTCTAATAGAGTAACACCTTCAGCTAGAGTAACATCTTCAGCTAGAGTAACATCTTCAGCTAGAGTAACAGCTTCAGCTAGAGTAAAATCTTCAGCTAAAGTAACATCTTCAACTAGAGTAGAATCTTCAGCTAGAGTAACATCTTCTAATAGAGTAACACCTTCTGCTTTAGGGTAACAGCTTCAGCTAGAGTAGCATCTTCAGCTTGAGTAACATCTTCAGCTAGAGTAACATTTTCAGCTAGAGTAACATCTTCAACTAGAGTAAAATCTTCAGCTAGAGTAACATCTTCAGCTAGAGTAACATCTTCAGCTAGAGTAACATCTTAAGCTAGGGTAGCATCTTCAGCTTGAGTAACATCTTCAGCTAGAGTAACATTTTCAGCTAGAGTAACATCTTGAGGTAGAGTAACATCTTCAGCTAGAGAAGAATTTTCAGCTAGAGTAACATATTTAGCTAGGGTATCATCTCCAGCTAGAGTAACATCTTCAGCTAGAGTAACATCTTCAGCTAGGGTGACATCTCTAGCTAGAGTAACATCTTCAACTAGAGTAACATCTTCAGCTAGGGTAACATCTTCAGCTAGAGCAACATCTTCAGCTAGGGTAACATCTCCAGCTAGAGTAACATCTTCTGCTAGAGTAACATCTTCAGCTAGAGTAGCATCTTCAGCTAGAGTAACATCTTCTGCTAGAGTAACATCTTCAGCTAGGGTAACATCTTCAGCTAGAGTAACATCTTCAGCTAGGGTAACATCTTCTGCTAGAGTAACATCTTCAGCTAGAGTAACATCTTTAGCTAGAGTCACATCTTCAGCTAGAGTAACATCTTCGGCTAGAGTAACATCTTCGGCTAGAGTAACATCTTCGGCTAGAGTAACATCTTCAGCTAGAGTAACATCTTCAGCTTGAGTAACATCTTCAGCTAGAGTAACCTCTTCGGCTTAAGTAACATCTTCAGTTAGAGAACCATTTTCAGCTAGAGTAACATCTTCAGCTAGAGTAACATATTCAGTTAGAGTAACATCTTCAGTTAAAGTAACATCTTCAGTTAAAGTAACATCTTCAGCTAAAGTAACATCTTCAGCTAGAGTAACATCTTCAGCAAGAGAAAAATCTTAAGCTAGAGTAATATCTTCAGCTAGAGTAACATCTTCAGATAGAGTTACATATCTTCTGCTTGAGGGGAAACATCTTTAGCTAGAGTAGCATCTTCTAATAGAGTAACACCTTCAGCTAGAGTAACATCTTCAGCTAGAGTAACATCTTCAGCTAGAGTTACATCTTCTGCTTGAGGGGAAACATCTTCAGCTAGAGTAACATCTTCTAATAGAGTAACATCTTCAGCTTGAGTAACATCTTCAGCTAGAGTAACAGCTTCAGATAGAGTAAAATCTTCAGCTAAAGTAACATCTTCAACCTGAGTAAAATCTTCAGCTAAAGTAACATCTTCAGCTAGAGTAACATCTTCTGCTTTAGGGTAACAGCTTCAGCTAGAGTAACATCTTCAGCTTGAGTAACATCTTCAGCTAGAGTAACATTTTCAGCTAGAGTAACATCTTCAGCTAGAGTAACATCTTCAGCTAGAGTAACATCTTCAGCTAGAGTAACATCTTCAGCTAGAGTAACATCTTAAGCTAGGGTAACATCTTCAGCTAGAGTAACATCTTCAGCTAAAGTAACATCTTCAGCTAGAGTAAAATCTTTGGATAGAGTAAAATCTTCGGTTAGAGTAACATCTTCAGCTAGAGTAACATCTTTAACTAGAGTAACATCTTCAGCTAGAGTAACATCTTCAGCTAGAGTAACATCTTCAGCTAGAGTAACATCTTCGGCTAGAGTAACATCTTCAGCTAGAGTAACATCTTCTGCTAGAGTAACATCATCAGCTAGAGTAACACCATCAAATAGAGTAACATCTTCAGCTAGGGTAACATCTTCAGCTAGAGCAACATCTTCTGCTAGAGTAACATCTTCAGCTAGAGTAACATCTTCAGCTAGGGTAACATCATCAGCTAGAGTAACATCTTCGGCTAGAGTAACATCTTCAGCTAAAGTAATATCTTCAGCTAGAGTAACATCTTCTGCTACAGTAACCTCTCCAGCTAGAGTAACACCATCAAATAAAGTAACATCTTCAGCTAGGATAACATCTTCAGCTAGAGTAACATCTTCAGCTAGAGTAACATCTTCAGCTAGAGTAACATCTTCAGCTTAAGTAACATCATCAGCTAGAGTAACATCTTCTGCTAGAGTAACATCTTCAGCTAGAGTAGCATCTTCAGCTAGAGTAACATCTTCTGCTAGAGTAACATCTTAAGCTAGGGTAACATCTTCAGCTAGAGTAACATCTTCAGCTAGAATAACATCTTCTGCTAGAGTAACATCTTCAGCTAGAGTAACATCTTTAGCTAGAGTCACATCTTCAGCTAGAGTAACATCTTCGGTTAGAGTAACAACTTCGGCTAGAGTAACATCTTCAGCTAGAGTAACATCTTCAGCTTGAGTAACATCTTCAGCTAGAGTAACATCTTCAGTTAAAGTAACATCTTCAGCTAGAGTAACATCTTCAGCTAGAGTAACATCTTCAGCTAGAGTAACATCTTCAGCTAGAGTAACATCTTCTGCTAGAGTAACATCTTCAGCTAGAGTAACATCTTTAGCTAGAGTCACATCTTCAGCTAGGGTAACATCTTCGGTTAGAGTAACATCTTCGGCTAGAGTAACATCTTCAGCTAGAGTAACATCTTCAGCTTGAGTAACATCTTCAGCTAGAGTTACATCTTCTGCTTGAGGGGAAACATCTTCAGCTAGAGTAACATCTTCTAATAGAGTAACACCTTCAGCTAGAGTAACATCTTCAGCTAGAGTAACATCTTCAGCTAGAGTAACAGCTTCAGCTAGAGTAAAATCTTCAGCTAAAGTAACATCTTCAACTAGAGTAGAATCTTCAGCTAGAGTAACATCTTCTAATAGAGTAACACCTTCTGCTTTAGGGTAACAGCTTCAGCTAGAGTAGCATCTTCAGCTTGAGTAACATCTTCAGCTAGAGTAACATTTTCAGCTAGAGTAACATCTTCAACTAGAGTAAAATCTTCAGCTAGAGTAACATCTTCAGCTAGAGTAACATCTTCAGCTAGAGTAACATCTTAAGCTAGGGTAGCATCTTCAGCTTGAGTAACATCTTCAGCTAGAGTAACATTTTCAGCTAGAGTAACATCTTGAGGTAGAGTAACATCTTCAGCTAGAGAAGAATTTTCAGCTAGAGTAACATATTTAGCTAGGGTATCATCTCCAGCTAGAGTAACATCTTCAGCTAGAGTAACATCTTCAGCTAGGGTGACATCTCTAGCTAGAGTAACATCTTCAACTAGAGTAACATCTTCAGCTAGGGTAACATCTTCAGCTAGAGCAACATCTTCAGCTAGGGTAACATCTCCAGCTAGAGTAACATCTTCAGCTAGAGTAACATCTTCAGCTAGAATAACATCTTAATCTAGAGTAACATCTTCAGCTGGAGTAACATCTTCAGCTGGAGTAACATCTTCAGTTAGAGCAACATCTTCAGCTCGAGTAACATCTTCAGCTAGGGTAACATTTTCAGCTAGAGTAACATCTTCAGCTAGAGTAACATCCTCAGCTATGGTAATATCTTCAGCTAGAGTAACATCTTCAGCTAGAGTGACATCTTCAGCTAGAGTAACATCTTCAGCTAGAGTAACATCTTCAGCTAGAGTAACATCTTCAGCTAGAGTAACATCTTCAGCTAAAATTACATCTGCAGCTAGAGTAACATCTTCAGCTAGGGTAACATCTTCAGCTAGAGTAACATCTTCAGCTAGGGTAACATATTCAGCTAGGGTAACATCTTCAGTTAGAATAACTTCTTCAGCTAGAGTAACATCTTCAGCTAGAGTAACATATGCAGCTAGAGTAACATCTTCAGCTAGGGCAACATCTTCAGCTAGAGTAACATCTTCAGCTAGGGTAAAATCTTCAGCTAGAGTAACATCTTCAGCTAGAGTAACATCTTCAGCTTGAGAAACATCTTCAGCTAGAGTAACATCTCCAGCTAGAGTAACATCTTCAGCTAGAGTAACATCTTCAGCTAGAGTAACATCTTCAGCTTGAGAAACATCTTCAGCTAGAGTAACATCTTCAGCTAGAGTAACATCTTCAGCTAGAGTAACATCTTCAGCTTGAGAAACATCTTCAGCTAGAGTAACATCTTCAGCTAGGGCAACATATTCAGCTAGAGTAACATCTTCAGTTAGAGTAACATCTTTTGCTTAAGGATAACATCTTCAGCTAGAGTAACATCTTCAGCTAGAGTAACATCTTCAGCTTTGGGTTAACATCTTCAGCTAGAGTAACATCTTCAGCTAGAGTAACATCTTCAGCTAGAGTAACATCTTCAGCTAGAGTAACATCTTCAGCTAGAGTAACATCTTCAGCTCGAGTAACATCTTCAGCTAGGGTAACATTTTCAGCTAGAGTAACATCTTCAGCTAGAGTAACATCCTCAGCTATGGTAATATCTTCAGCTAGAGTAACATATTCAGCTAGAGTAACATCTTCAGCTAGAGTAACATCTTCAGCTAGAGTAACATCTTCAGCTAGAGTAACATCTTCAGCTAGAGTAACATCTTCAGCTAAAATTACATCTGCAGCTAGAGTAACATCTTCAGCTAGGGTAACATCTTCAGATAGAGTAACATCTTCAGCTAGGGTAACATATTCAGCTAGGGTAACATCTTCAGTTAGAATAACTTCTTCAGCTAGAGTAACATCTTCAGCTAGAGTAACATATGCAGCTAGAGTAACATCTTCAGCTAGGGCAACAGCTTCAGCTAGAGTAACATCTTCAGCTAGGGTAAAATCTTCAGCTAGAGTAACATCTTCAGCTAGAGTAACATCTTCAGCTTGAGAAACATCTTCAGCTAGAGTAACATCTCCAGCTAGAGTAACATCTTCAGCTAGAGTAACATCTTCAGCTAGAGTAACATCTTCAGCTTGAGAAACATCTTCAGCTAGAGTAACATCTTCAGCTAGAGTAACATCTTCAGCTAGAGTAACATCTTAAGCTAGGGTAACAACTTCAGCTTGAGTAACATCTTCAGCTAGAGTAACATTTTCAGCTAGAGTAACATCTTGAGGTAGAGTAACATCTTCAGCTAGAGAAGAATTTTCAGCTAGAGTAACATATTTAGCTAGGGTATCATCTCCAGCCCAAGCAACCACAGTTAATGGGGCCAATGTGGGCACTAGGTGCCATTCAAGCCCGTAATCTGATGACAAATCATATTGCTACTGTGTGGTCATTTACAAAATGGGCCAACGAGGTGACAGCATAGGCTACTAATGTTGAAATCATCTTGACCCAAGATGTTGTCGAGGTTGATGGGGCCAAGGTCGTAAAAGAACTGGCAAGCTGTATTGAAATCAACTTGGTACTAGGTGGTTCCAATGTGACATATGTCACTACCACATTAGTACTGTGTGGTCATTTACAAACTGGGCCCACATGGTGACAGCATGGGTAGCTAATGTTGAAACCATCTTGGTATAAGATGATGCCGAGGATGATTGGGCCAGGGTCGAAAAAGCACTGGCAACCAATATTGAAATTACTTTGGTACTAGGTGGTTTCCATGTGCTAAATATGGCACTACCATATTGAACCCATCAGGTCACAATAAATAAATCATAAGGTTTAATAAATTACTTTTGAAGCCTTGAATAGATTAATAATAGAACATTGTTATTAATAAATTGAATATCATAATGATTAATACATATAAAAGTCATCTTCTAGTTTTTCATTTATTTATTCGTAGATCGTTACAACAGAAGAGTAGAACGAACTTAAAAAACCTATCCATTAAAAAGGTGATTAAACAGTAACATTAAACAATACATCTAGCTTTATATCTAGCAATATTTTTATTGGACGAAGGTCCCCGTCGATGAAGCAGATTATCTCTAGGTTTTAGCTACTTCTTTAAAAAAAAAAAAAAAAATCTGTTATAATAAATGGATCAAATATCTTCTTTATTTTTGTGTTTATTTAAGATTTTAATTGTCCCATAAGCACTAGCTTCAAGGGGCTGCTTCCCTTTAATAGTATGAAATTAGCATATGTTGTCCAATTACATTTTCGTGAGCAATAAACAAACAAACAAACAAGTATAAAGAGTTATTATAATATAGTATAGAATAGTTATATATGATATTACAACTAACATGACTATAATAAAAAGCTGACTATAACCCTGATATCAAAACAAAATTTATTATCTATGGAAATGGTCTCAATCGAATTACATAGCTAAGAAAGACAAGAATACAATAATTCAGTGAGAGGTCTAATAATTTACATCCTTGGCTATGATTTCGTCCACATTCTGTTGTGCCTATCTCTCCTTCCGTTATTGCAGAACTGCCTTGTCTATACCTCTCAAAATTTGAAGCTTTTCTTATGGCGATGGTAATGACCTCTACCCTGAAAAAGAAAATATTAATTACTCAATCAATTCTCAATATCACTTGCAGAATTCCGTAGCTGTATTTATTTCAGTTACATTAATTATATACCTATATTTAAATATTTACTATACTTGCAAGCAAATTTTGTAATTATCAGAAATGAACAAAAGTACGTGTATCCAAATTTGTTGTAACTCACATGTTGTCTCTGTAACTATTTTTAAATTAAATAATAGGTGCCTACATACCTAGATGATGGTTATATACTTTCAGAAATCGAATCGCATTTCAAATTTAAATTATTATATTTAAAGAGAAATTTAAAATTATTAATATTTCATGGTAAGTTCCCAGTTATCGGACGTTTTCACGTTTTCGATCACGTTTGAAAAATTATTATCATTTAATCTTCAAGTTGCTGTAGTACTTTATTTCTATAAAGATCGAGAAAAAGTGACACCATAAGATAAATTAATAACTCGAAAAGCTCGGTACCTAATTAGGTACTGCACCTATAGAAGCAGGCAATAACTATATCGAATACACTATATAAAATAACTATTAAGTATATTTAAAAAACTTCAACTCACCATTTTATAACTTTAAATAGGCCGCAGGGTGCAGTTTTGAAGAATTTCCTTAATTAATTAAGGGAATTAAAATACTTATACCTCCTCCAACGAAAAGCACTAACAAACTACCTGAATTTTAAAATTTCACTATGTATAACCGAAATACAAAGCAGGCTCATACCGGAAACAAATATGTTCACTTATTCAGTTTAGGATTGCATATTATCCTCTATTCGTAATTTATCATATAAATATTTTCATATAAATATAAATATTTCACAATTAGCTAACAGTAGCTAATTAAAAATATAGCCAAGCTTCATAGAAACTAGTATCTGGCAACCACGCTACAAAATCACTCAGTGCCACTCACCCTTCGTTATCATTTTACACATCATATAGCTTATTTACTTATACTTTATATTAAAATTGTGTTATTTAAAAAATATAAATTCTAAACCTTGAAACTAAAACTTTACCTCTTTATCGTTCTTGTGATCATCTTCGTTTAGTCACTTAAACTTAGTATTAAAAAAATAGTTTTGCTGAACAATTAATAATTTAATATTAATTTGAAGACATTTTATAAATTGCGATTGATTGAATCCTTCCTATTTCAGGAAATGGTCTTTCCAATATGTTAATAAAGCTTCCGCCATATAATGTTGATAGGCTATATAGTAATCAGGTTTGGCCAATATGACAATTCAATGGGATGGATTTCCAACATTGAACCAATCTTCTCCCAAGGTAACATTCCATGAGAATGGAAAACCACATTATCCCCATGTAATTTCTAGGCTACTTTTCAGTCTGTCATCTCTTGCCCATCTAACCATCTAGTGCCCATGTTGGCACAATGTGTCATGGTTGCTTGGGAGCTAGAGTAACATCTTCAGCTAGAGTAACATCTTCAGCTAGGGTGACATCTCTAGCTAGAGTAACATCTTCAACTAGAGTAACATCTTCAGCTAGGGTAACATCTTCAGCTAGAGCAACATCTTCAGCTAGGGTAACATCTCCAGCTAGAGTAACATCTTCAGCTAGAGTAACATCTTCAGCTAGAATAACATCTTAATCTAGAGTAACATCTTCAGCTGGAGTAACATCTTCAGCTGGAGTAACATCTTCAGTTAGAGCAACATCTTCAGCTCGAGTAACATCTTCAGCTAGGGTAACATTTTCAGCTAGAGTAACATCTTCAGCTAGAGTAACATCCTCAGCTATGGTAATATCTTCAGCTAGAGTAACATCTTCAGCTAGAGTAACATCTTCAGCTAGAGTAACATCTTCAGCTAGAGTAACATCTTCAGCTAGAGTAACATCTTCAGCTAGAGTAACATCTTCAGCTAAAATTACATCTGCAGCTAGAGTAACATCTTCAGCTAGGGTAACATCTTCAGCTAGAGTAACATCTTCAGCTAGGGTAACATATTCAGCTAGGGTAACATCTTCAGTTAGAATAACTTCTTCAGCTAGAGTAACATCTTCAGCTAGAGTAACATATGCAGCTAGAGTAACATCTTCAGCTAGGGCAACATCTTCAGCTAGAGTAACATCTTCAGCTAGAGTAAAATCTTCAGCTAGAGTAACATCTTCAGCTAGAGTAACATCTTCAGCTTGAGAAACATCTTCAGCTAGAGTAACATCTCCAGCTAGAGTAACATCTTCAGCTAGAGTAACATCTTCAGCTAGAGTAACATCTTCAGCTTGAGAAACATCTTTAGCTAGAGTAACATCTTCAGCTAGAGTAACATCTTCAGCTAGAGTAACATCTTCAGCTTGAGAAACATCTTCAGCTAGAGTAACATCTTCAGCTAGGGCAACATATTCAGCTAGAGTAACATCTTCAGTTAGAGTAACATCTTTTGCTTAAGGGTAACATCTTCAGCTAGAGTAACATCTTCAGCTAGAGTAACATCTTCAGCTTTGGGTTAACATCTTCAGCTAGAGTAACATCTTCAGCTAGAGTAACATCTTCAGCTAGAGTAACATCTTCAGCTAGAGTAACATCTTCAGCTAGAGTAACATCTTCAGCTCGAGTAACATCTTCAGCTAGGGTAACATTTTCAGCTAGAGTAACATCTTCAGCTAGAGTAACATCCTCAGCTATGGTAATATCTTCAGCTAGAGTAACATCTTCAGCTAGAGTAACATCTTCAGCTAGAGTAACATCTTCAGCTAGAGTAACATCTTCAGCTAGAGTAACATCTTCAGCTAGAGTAACATCTTCAGCTAGAGTAACATCTTCAGCTAGAGTAACATCTTCAGCTAAAATTACATCTGCAGCTAGAGTAACATCTTCAGCTAGGGTAACATCTTCAGATAGAGTAACATCTTCAGCTAGGGTAACATATTCAGCTAGGGTAACATCTTCAGTTAGAATAACTTCTTCAGCTAGAGTAACATCTTCAGCTAGAGTAACATATGCAGCTAGAGTAACATCTTCAGCTAGGGCAACAGCTTCAGCTAGAGTAACATCTTCAGCTAGGGTAAAATCTTCAGCTAGAGTAACATCTTCAGCTAGAGTAACATCTTCAGCTTGAGAAACATCTTCAGCTAGAGTAACATCTCCAGCTAGAGTAACATCTTCAGCTAGAGTAACATCTTCAGCTAGAGTAACATCTTCAGCTTGAGAAACATCTTCAGCTAGAGTAACATCTTCAGCTAGAGTAACATCTTCAGCTAGAGTAACATCTTCAGCTTGAGAAACATCTTCAGCTAGAGTAACATCTTCAGCTAGGGCAACATATTCAGCTAGAGTAACATCTTCAGTTAGAGTAACATCTTTTGCTTAAGGGTAACATCTTCAGCTAGAGTAACATCTTCAACTAGAGTAACATCTTCAGCTTTGGGTTAACATCTTCAGCTAGAGTAACATCTTCAGCTAGAGTAACATTTTCAGCTAGAGTAACATCTTCAGCTAGAGTAACATCTTCAGCTAGAGTAACATCTTCAGCTAAAGTAACATCTTCAACTAGAGTAACATCTTCTGCTCGAGGGGAAACATCTTCAGCTTGAGTAACAACTTCAGCTAGAGTAACATCTTCAGCCAGAGTAACATCTTCAGCTAGAGTAACATCTTCAGCTAGGGTAACATTTTCTGCTATAGGGTAACATCTTCAGCTTGAGAAACATCTTCACAGCTAGAGTAACAACTTCAGTTAGAGTAACATCTTTTGGTTTAGGATAACATCTGCAGCTAGAGTAACATCTTCAGCTATGGTAACATCTTCAGCTAGAGTAACAGTAACATATTTAGCTAGGGTAACATCTTCAGCTAGGGTAACATCTTCAGCTAGAGTAACAGTAACATATTCAGCTAGGGTAACATCTTCTGCTTTAGGGTAATATCTTCTGTTTATGGGCAACATCTTCAGCTAGAGTAACATTTTCAGCTGGGGTAACATCTTCAGCTAGAGTAACATCTTCTGCTTTAGGGTAACATCCTCAGCTAGAGTAACATCTTCTGCTTTAGGGTAACATCTTTTTCTTTAGGGTAACATCTTCTGCTTTAGGGTAACATCTTCTGCTTTAGTGTAACATCTTTTGCTTTAGGGTAGCATCTTCTGCTTTAGGGTAGCATTTTCTGCTTTAGGGTAACATCTCCAGCTTTGGGGTAACATCTTCAGCTTTAGAGTAACATCTTCAGCTATAGGGTAACATCTTCAGCTTTAGAGTAACATCTTCAGCCTTAGAGTAACATCTTCAGCTTTAGGGTAACATCTTCAGCTATAGGGTAACATCATCAGCTTTAGGGTAACATCTACAGCTTTAGAATAACATCTTTAGCTTTAGAGTAACATCTTCAGCTTTAGAGTTACATCTTTAGCTTTAGAGTAACATCTTCAGCTTTAGAGTAACATCTTCAGCTTTAGAGTAACATCTTCAGCTTTAGAGTAACATTTTCAGCTTTAGAGTAACATCTTCAGCTTTAGAGTAACATCTTCAGCTTTAGGTTAACATCTTCATCTTTAGAGTATTATCTTCAGCTTTCGGGTAGCATCTTCAGCGTTAGAGTAACATCTTCAGCTTTAGGGTAAGATCTTCATCTTAATATCTTCAGCTTTAGAGTAACATCTTCAGCGTTAGAGTAACATCTTCAGCTTTAGGGTAATTTCTTCAGCTTTAGAGTAACATCTTCAGCTTTAGAGTAACATCTTCAGCTTTAGAGTAACATCTTCAGCTTTAGAGTAACATCTTCAGCTTTAGAATGACATCTTCAGCTTTAGGGTAACATCTTCAGCTTTAGGGTAACATCTTCAGCTTTAGAATGACATCTTCAGCTTTAGAGTAACATCTTCAGCTTTAGAGTAACATCTTCAGCTTTAGGGTAACATCTTCAGCTTTAGGGTAACATCTTCAGCTTTAGGGTAACATCTTCTGCTTTAGGGTAACATCTTCTGCTTTAGTGTAACATCTTTTGCTTTAGGGTAGCATCTTCTGCTTTAGGGTAGCATTTTCTGCTTTAGGGTAACATCTCCAGCTTTGGGGTAACATCTTCAGCTTTAGAGTAACATCTTCAGCTATAGGGTAACATCTTCAGCTTTAGAGTAACATCTTCAGCCTTAGAGTAACATCTTCAGCTTTAGGGTAACATCTTCAGCTATAGGGTAACATCATCAGCTTTAGGGTAACATCTACAGCTTTAGAATAACATCTTTAGCTTTAGAGTAACATCTTCAGCTTTAGAGTTACATCTTTAGCTTTAGAGTAACATCTTCAGCTTTAGAGTAACATCTTCAGCTTTAGAGTAACATCTTCAGCTTTAGAGTAACATTTTCAGCTTTAGAGTAACATCTTCAGCTTTAGAGTAACATCTTCAGCTTTAGGTTAACATCTTCATCTTTAGAGTATTATCTTCAGCTTTCGGGTAGCATCTTCAGCGTTAGAGTAACATCTTCAGCTTTAGGGTAAGATCTTCATCTTAATATCTTCAGCTTTAGAGTAACATCTTCAGCGTTAGAGTAACATCTTCAGCTTTAGGGTAATTTCTTCAGCTTTAGAGTAACATCTTCAGCTTTAGAGTAACATCTTCAGCTTTAGAGTAACATCTTCAGCTTTAGAGTAACATCTTCAGCTTTAGAATGACATCTTCAGCTTTAGGGTAACATCTTCAGCTTTAGGGTAACATCTTCAGCTTTAGAATGACATCTTCAGCTTTAGAGTAACATCTTCAGCTTTAGAGTAACATCTTCAGCTTTAGGGTAACATCTTCAGCTTTAGGGTAACATCTTCAGCTTTAGGGTAACATCTTCAGGTTTAGAGTAACATCTTCAGCTTTAGAGTAACATCTTCAGCTTTAGGGTAACATCTTCAGCTTTAGGGTAACATCTTCAGCTTTAGGGTAACATCTTCAGGTTTAGAGTAACATCTTCAGCTTTAGGGTAACACCCCATGTAACATTTCTTACCAAAGAAATACCTTCAAATTAGTGACATGTAATTTTCCCCAAATATGCAATTGACTTAAGAGTTAGAGTGTGAAGTTGTATGAAGAGAATGTGAAGCGAAAATTAAGAGAATGTGAAGAGAGAGAGTAAAAATACAGTTCTATAATTCGAATCTAAAATAAGGTAGTCATATCATTAACATCAGAAATATTTTTTTCATCAGTGATAGATCCTATGACGTGCAAAGTATGTATGAACATTTAGTTGATTCAAAAAGAAAACTGGTATTAATAAAAAAAAATTATAAATAAATAATGAAAATGATAAAAACTAATATAGAATAAAAAATAAAAAATAATTAAATTTACAAGCGTTGAGAATATAAAATATTTTTTTTATACACATATATCTATAATTTTTTCAGATAGGGTTTTGGAAAAAAATTCCTATACTTTACATATAATGTATTAATATTTTAATTTGCATGAAATAAAACTGGTATTAATTTCTTGTAATTTTTCCAGAAAATAATGAAAACATAATTGACTTTAGATTGATATAGTAAAACAATTTTATTTCAATTCTAACTGATACACTTAATGAAACTGGTAGTAAATTGAGTGATATATTGATTGTTGTTCAGTGTTATGCTTTCATGTTCACACGGTGTATCAAGGTCACCAATATTTTTTTGACCTAAAAGGTTGCAAAAATCGATATGATCGATATTTGCATTTTTATCCGATAGAAATCGCTGAGAGATTGCTATCACTTTACCAATAGATTGGGTATCTTTGTTTATCCTTTCGATTCAATTCTTTTCAAAATCACAATCAAATAAACATGCTCTTCTTATTTTATATACTTGTTATGTTTTTGTGAACATCTGACTCAATTGCATAGGTTTTTTGGTTATTTTATTTGCTGCAGATAAATAAATGAATCAAATTGATTAATTAACTGCCCTAAGAAGATATTATTCAGAATATTCAGTATAACATACCAACCCGTTATAATTGAAGAAAATTGATTTCATAGTTTGAAAACAATATGGGACAAATATGACCCTACAGGATCGAAAGTTTTAAAACCAATGGCAGGTTTGGTAATTAATTACTGATTTTAAAGTTTTTTAATTGTAACACTTTATTGAAAAACGTAAGAACTATATATTAATAATCAATTAAACAGTATTAATTATACTAAACTATTATCTTTGAATTATGTATTAAACTAGGGATTAAGTTTTGATTGTTTAAATGATTCAACAATCATTTAGTGAATAAATATCTTATTCGCAATACTTCAGTTAAGATAACATTTACTGCACAGTCTTCTCTACATATAAAAAATAAATATAAACTAGATATAAAGTTACAACACTTAGTTAACATTTTAATAACTATATAAGAGTTAGAAGTGAAATGTGAAATCATTCAAAATATGGTCACAAGAGTTCTGCAGTCATTTCTCAGACAATAACACATAGCAAAGGTAACTGTGAATGTACAGTAATGATTTGTATTAACATGATAATTTCATCACGTATTTTGTCTCACGTTAGAAAGATGGTGACTTAGAAATTTAAGTTCATATTATTTTAAAATCATAAATTATTGTTATAATCCTCACAACTTTTCCTTTGTCTGAGTAAGAAAAGTCGTTTATTTCAATGAAATACTATAAAAAGCTAATCATTTAATTTTAAGTGTATAAGTTTCTCTGTAAATTTTATTTTAATTCATTAATAACTTACAATATTTTTATTATGACATATGAATTTTTTTATAATTAATGTAATTTAATTTAAGTAATTGACATTCAAAAACAATTTGATTTTATTTATTTAATATCATTATTTTACATCTATTGAATTTTTGCCAAATACGTAACATTTTTTCCAATTTTCATAAATATTCATGCCATTTCATTTTTGTTCCATTTTTAAGATTACTTTCTTATAAAGCAAAATTTTTCATAAACCAATTATGCAATGGAATTTTATTTATGAAGGAAATGATTTTATTTTCATTTTTGTACGTGAAAAAAAATTAGATATCATATAACATTTATTTTCTATTCTTTGGTGTCTCATAAATACTCTCATGATCTCATTTTTTTTTTTCATAAATATGAGTAATAGGAATATATTCAACTGATAGTCTCTCCATTATTCTTCATCGACAGCAATTCCATTAAATAATTGGCCTGTCAATGTTATATTAACGTAATTTCCTACAATAATCTAATTAATTATATTCAAATTTAGTTATTTCTTTAGTCTACTAATTCTGACATTACTCATTACTTATAAATTACTATACGTCAACCTACGGATTAAATTATGGTGGAGCCATAGGAGATTAAATGGGGCCTCTCTTAATCTTCTATGGCCCAATCATAACTTTCTGTATTGGAATAAAAAAATTATTCCAATAGTATAAAATACAAAACATAATAATATTCTTTCCGATGAAAATAATGTAAAACTGTAAAAAAAATTTTTTATTTCAATCAATTAGTATTGGCGATAGCTTGTAAATAAATAAGAAACCTATTTCTAATTAATACAAGAATTTGTATCAACTTAATATAATGCATTATTATGTAATTTTTTGTAACTCCAACTTAAATTGAAACTGAAAGAGACTTTTTAAATGAAAGGATTTTAGAAAGAGAGTTTTGTTCTATTATGTACAAGGAGTCCGTAAATCTCGCCGAGAAAGACTCGGTATTCTGTCGATTGAGTTGCCATGTATTCAATTCAATGTATTCTAAAGTTATCTCTATAACCATTCCCTCCCAACAATTTAGAAGATGTAAGAAGATACAAAAAGAGTGTCAATTACCTGCCTATTTTATTCAATTACCTGCTAATTTGGTACACGAATCTGCTTTTCAAGATATTGCATGCATTCTATGTACGTACATCCATTATCCAAAGCATGACCTAATGCCCAAAAATAGTGTATTACGTGTGTGTGTGCGGTAATACCTGGTTATTTTCGAAAAGAAATCATATGTACCATACGCATTTCGTACGTGGCAAGGGACCATCAAAATTACACCTTCGCTATCTCTAACGATCAGCAAAATGACACACGGAGTCGAATCAAACACGACACTTAACACTACTTTGAAAAAATGGGTACAAATTCGTTATTGGCCAATTTAAAGATAAAGTTTATTAGAATATATATGTTTATTGGTAAATTGTACGTTGGTGCTCTCGTCTTCGTATTTTGACCCACTTACGGAACTAGTAAATGAAACGTGTGACAAGGACCTTCGCTGTATAGTCATTAGTGCTAACTATCGTCTCTACTATTCCGATAGAGGTTAATTACACTCTATTTACTAATGAAAAGAACAGTTATTAATTTATAGAGTCAATTTAATACCTTAACGTATTTTACTATATTTTTGAAGTATATTTATAAGATTTTATAAGATGGGATATATATATAAGATAAGATAAGTTATATCTTTATAAGATAAAATAAATCATATCCTTTTAAGATAAGATAAGTTATATCTTTATATGATTAAACACCATTAAAGTTCTAAAAACTGCATATTGAAGCTTGAATATCAATAATTTTTCTGATATTTTTTTAGATATTTGGTTGGAACATGGCTTACCTAATATACATTATTTTAAGTAAGCCTAAATACTTAATATACATTATATTAAGTAAGCCTAAATACTTAATATACATTATTTTAAGTAAGCCTAAATACTTAATATACATTATATTAAGTAAGCCTAAATACTTAATATACATTATATTAAGTAAGCCTAAATACTTAATATACATTATATTAAGTAAGCCTAAATACTCAATATACATTATTTTAAGTAAGCCTAAATACTCAATATACATTATTTTAAGTAAGCCTAAATACTTAATATACATTATATTAAGTAAGCCTAAATACTTAATATACATTATATTAAGTAAGCCTAAATACTTAATATACATTATATTAAGTAAGCCTAAATACTCAATATACATTATATTAAGTAAGCCTTAATACTCAATATACATTATATTAAGTAAGCCTAAATACTCAATATACATTATATTCCGTAAGCAATGGTTGGAATACAGAAGCAAATTGTTGGTTCAAAGAATTTCCTAGCGGAAGTGCAGAATATTTCTAACTGAATTTAACCTCAAAGTTCCTTTGCTTTAATTACTGATGTTAAAGTTAAATTATGAAGCGACGTGACTTTCTGAATTTAAATTAAAGAAAGGAAAAAACTATTGAATTATGATTAAGTATTTATATTTGAAAATGAGCAAAGATACAGGTAGTTACCATTGTTTTGAAAACATATATTAATACATGTTTGGTGGAAAATATATATTCAATATATATGTGTATTTAAAACAATTGCAATAATATAGATAACATTATATAAAATTGTCCTTTATAAAAAAGCTTATATGGCCCACACTGTTCTATCAAATTATGATACTGAACTCATTTGAACTCAGTGTGTATCGTACATTTCAAAGCTGAAAAGGAAAAACAAATTATTAGGATTTCGCATTGATGGAAAAGGAAGAAAAATTTGAGAAAAGGATAATTGGTGACAAAATATTTTCATCCGGGGCACCATTCTAATATTTCAGCAAAAAATATATATCTGATTTCCGGATATAGTGCACCAGTAAAAGTCACAGTTCTTATCAAGCCTGAAAATATTCAAGTTTCAATGTTTTATCAGTTTATAAAAAAATCATATATTAGAATTTTTCTGTTTATTTTATAATTTTCTTTTTCTAGGAGTAACTATTATAATAAAAACTTGTAACAGCTCACTTGATAATATTCTTGTTTTTGATGATCTGCTAAGTTTCTTGATGATCTTTCTGATCTTCAAATTAATTTTCTGATCTTTTGATGATATTTCAAGTCTATAAATGATCTTTTAGATCTCCCGATGATTCTCAGGTCACCAGAAGATTTTTCCAGATCTCCTGCTGATCTCTTATCAGTCTTCTTATGATTTTTTCTTCTAGGTTTCCTGGTGATCTAGGTCTTAGACGATCTTTTATATCTCATAATAATCTTTCAAAACACCTAACGATCTTGCAGGTTTCATGAAAATCTTACAAATCTCTTGATGATACTCCAGGTCTTTTTCACTCCTCTATGTCTCTCTTTCATCTTCTATGTCTCTCTTTCATCTTCTATGTCTCTCTTTCATCTTCTATGTCTCTCTTTCATCTTCTATGTCTCTCTTTCATCTTCTATGTCTCATTACCATTCCAAGCCCCCCCCCCCCCTCCTACCCCCTACCCCCTCCATCCTTCCTCTGCTTTCGCAGACAGACTTCAATGCTGAGTGTAATGAGGGTAACCGCGACGCTATATAACCCTACGAACATTGGAGAGGGCATGCATTCAACTATCTGCGACAGTCGCATCGATACGCTACGAAAAGCTCTTACGACCGAAAACGAAACGAAACTAACAAGTGATAAGTATTCAGATCCAAAGAGATTGAAGTTTCAAACTGTGAAAATCTTTTATTTGGAGTTATCTATCTTATCTCACAGCCATGGGACATATTGGATGTGTTCTGTTTATTGCAGGTGAGGAGTTAAAAGAGGAATAATATTTTTGAAATTACTATCACAAGTTTTTTTACTTCTGGTAACATGAAGCAGAAATCATTCTAAAATACTTTTATCACAATGCTATTGTGTTTCTACATAATTTGATTTTATAACAGCAAAAAGAACAGTGCTGGAAGGTACTAAGATTTAAAATGGACGAATTATGTACTTCCATTCTTTCACATTATATCGGGATTATTTCACATTTGTATGTGTAATAATGTAACTGGTTTAATAGAAACTGGTAAATTTTTGAACGCTGAACAAAATTTTGATAATATAATTAAGTGGAAAATGGAATAGTGGAAAATTTCTGTTGATTTGATCGAATCATTTCTATCTAAATAAAAACTCTTACTTGTAATGAAAAAAACTATTTTATGCATTTCATGAAATCTGAGAAAAATTATTCATTGATTTTATTAAAGTTTGAATCTATTCAATTTTTGAAAACTCCAAGTATATTCTGTCTTGAAAATTTGAATTGTATTGTATTTCTCACGATGAAAGTATTAAAATATTTAATACAATAATTTACCAGTAACCAATATCAAAGAGGTATTAAATGTAATCTTAACTGATTTTCTACCTTATCCATGTTTAACAATTTGCACCACATCACGTTCAAACAATGAACATCTTACAAAGCAAACTAAGTACTCAGAACAAAGGGGAAAAGTGAAAACGTGAACATCTCCTTTAGATTGTAGATGTGATAGCATCTTAGACCATTTGCTAGATTGATTTCACTGCCATTTCCATCTGGAGAAAATCGAACTGTAGCAGAAGAGTTCAATTTCGTATTTAGACTTCGAATATTGCGCAATGGGAATGGTTATGAATAATAGCTTGAAATATAAAACCATGAATTTTGTGTATAAGATATAAAATAATAAATATTTTGATCAGAATATGTAATTGAAAGTGAATATTATTATTATATAAATAAAACTATTTAGAAATCACAATTTCACTGTATCATTTAAAAATAAATGCTGAAAGTTTATTACTTCTTCAGGCAATTTTGATTTTTTTTTAAACAAAATTATATAGTCCATAAACCTCACAACATAATTTTGAATTTGAAGAATGAACTCATTGTGACTGTTTAATTTAAGATATACTCTAATAATAAGATGTTTATACTATATATTGTTCATATGTTAGCCGTAGGCGCATTGTATGTAGTTCGTGGCAGCGCATGGCAGCACAGTTCACAGCAGTGATGCCAGAGTGCAGAATGTGGCACAAAGTGTGAGAAGTGAAGCCTTTCTCTCTTTGTTAGTCTGTGAAATGGAATGAGGTACTCAATGCATTAATGGGAAGTGGGGAGATATTCTGCTTCAGTGATTACAATAAAAGAGTATTAAGTTTGTAGTTAAATTTAACTTAATTTTATTTATTTATTTTGTAGAAAAATACAATAATTTTTCATTAAAATCATGAACCATGAAATATTTACGGAAAAAAATCTATGCTTAATTATTAATAAGGATCTATTTCCATTATTCATTTATATTTATAGTGCAGAATAATAACAATTTTCAGTTAAGTTTATGTAACTTTCATTAAAGAAAATAGTTTGATTGATCAACTTTGTTTCTTAAATGTGAATTTATTTATAACATTAACCCAGGCTTTCAACTGCTTCGTTAATTATTATGAAAATATACTTAAAATGTTAAAAAGACAAGTAGTAATAATAAATAAAATTTCCTTTAGTTAAACGTATGCATGAAGTTTTTGCCATAAAGAAATAAAATCGATGTGCTTTATACCGTAATAAAACACTAGACTCATTCAATAGCAGTCTTCAGCACGTTTTTCCTCTTAATTGACTATAGACATCCACAGTGCAAATTACATACTAAGTAATAAATTAAATACAGGCTTTATGACACCTACCCATCATTAAATCAGTGGAAAAGAATATGCAAAAAGTCAATGTTAAATTAGTAACGGCTTACCTTTTCCCACGCAAACCATTGTCTATGTCAATAATAGCTATCACTCCTATTTTCTAGACATACACTAATTCTCGCTGTCGCTGCCGTAATAAGGGTTATTAGGCCTTCATTACAGCTATAATGATTCACCGTGTGCGAAACACCATTCACTCCATAGTTTTAGAGTTCAAAGCAAAGAAGCAACCCATAGAGGAAGTAGAATGTGATGGATTGGGGCTACATTATATTACTTAACGTGAGGAAGAAACCTATTGTCATTTTTATAATGTTAATATAGGATTAAACACATGTTTAATAGGCTTCACGGTTTATCAATTTAATTTGGTATTATAAAGTGTTTTTGAATTATTAAAATTGGAAAAGGAAATTTATAAGTGACCATATTTTTATTTTTGATATAATCTAACTTTAGCTGTAAGGATTTTGTTCTTCTTGCTTTTAACAAAAAAATACCGTTTTTCAAAATAAAATAGAATAACCTAAAATATGGTTGAATAGCAATTTGTTTATCTTCTTCTTTATTTCTAACTATTGTAATAAGAGTAATGACAGATTATGAATAGAGCTAACAAATATTTAAACAAAAAGTCAGAGGTTTTCATAATTTGTTATTAGTTAGAAAAGTGAAACTCATCCTCTAGAGTCAAAGGTCAGACCGCAGAAAATCTTTTTCTTGACACGCGCCAATATCGAGAGAATGGCGGAATAACATCTTAGATAGTCTTTGAAAGAAATTAGCCTTAATACCATAATATTACCATAGAAACTGCAAGCATTAAATTAATTTGTCAAATTTTAAGTCAAAATCTAACATTCTTCAACGTAACAGTTGAACCCCCCCCCCCCCCCAGCTTTCAATTTCCAAGCACCGCCATTCATCCCAGGAGCCTCAAACTAATTTGACGCAACCTCTCCCGACCCACGATCTCTAGACGGCATAGGGTCGAAGAGGTCACACGGTGCAAGGTCACACTAGCCCGACTGAGAGAGCAAAGACGCTTTCAAACGCTTAACCATCATTGGCATTTACATGGAACCGGAAGAAGAGGAAATTAGGTCTATTAAACTTTTGATGAGCAGTTTCCAAATGGCAAATTGAGGTTACTTTTCTAAGCTGACATCAATCATCTGCCGTCATCAAAGATCTTCTATGTGTTCTTCTCTAATTTCATCTTCTAACCTTCAATATTTAGAGATAGTTTTCAATATATAATTTGATTTTAATTTCTATTATAAAATAATAGCGTTTTGAATTAGAAACTTTGTAAGATAATGGGAAATAAAAGGATTAAATTATTATTAAGCTTTGTTTCAGATTTTTTTTTTTGATGAAAATCTTGAATAATTCTAATACAGTTCATTTATTTTTTAAGCAGAATTCTTGAGAGTTTTTAAAAACAAAAAGACAAAACAATATTACATTCTAATTACAATAGACATTTGTCAATACATATATGTTTGTAAATTCTACCATTATTGAAACTGCGATTGATTAAATTCATCCTAAACCAAGTTTATAATTTCTGCAATATACATTAAAACTATTTCTCTTCTTTTACAGCAATTTGCATAGTCGGTGAATCGAATGGAGGTTACTTGAACAATGAACCATCCGTGCCCTTCAATGCCCAAGGCGGTGGCAACATCAACAGGGGGCAAGGAGGGAGAAGACCTGGCACATCTGGCGGACAGATCGGAAACCAAATAGGAAACATAAACGCCGGTGGAGCTGGAGGAAGCTACAACAACAACAATAACGTTGGTGGAGGAGGATTCAATAACAACGCCGGTGGTGGAGGATTCAATAACAACCTCGGTGGAGGAGGATTCAATAACAACGCTGGTGGAGGAGGATTCAATAACAACGCCGGAGGAGGAGGATTCAATAACAACGCCGGTGGGGGAGGATTCAATAACAACCTCGGTGGAGGAGGAGGATTTGGAGGTTTTAATGATGGTGGAGCAACTGGTGACCTCTCTACTGCTATCGGAGGTGGTGGTGTTCCAGATGTTGATTACCCAGTTCTCTCATTTGTCCCCGACACTGGATTCGTGTGTGACGGAAGAACTCCTGGCTACTACGCTGACACTTCTGATCTTTCAAGATGTCAGGTAAGTTTTATTGAAATTGATATGGAAGTTCTAAATATATAATAATTGTTGATTACATCTTCTTATCTCTGTTTAGGTCTTCCACATCTGCCAGTTTGATGATCGTCAGGATGGTTTCCTCTGCCCTAACGGCACAATTTTCAATCAGCAATACTTCGTTTGTGATTGGTGGTTCAACTTCGATTGTGCTGATGCAGAAAGTTTCTACAACCTCAACGAAAATATTGGCGTTGCTCAGCCCGGTGGCTTCGGAAACAGACTTCCCACCGATGGAGGTAATACTGGATTCGGAGGAAACACTGGAGGTGGATTCGGAGGAAATACTGGTGGTGGATTTGGTGGAAACACTGGAGGAGGATTTGGAGGAAACACTGGAGGTGGACTTGGAGGAAACACTGGAGGTGGATTTGGAGGAAACACAGGCGGTGGATTTGGAGGAAACACAGGTACTGGAGTTGGAGGAAACACAGGAGGTGGCTACGGAGGCAATACTGGCGTAGGAAATGTTGGAGTTTCAAACATTGGTACTGGAGTTGGAGGAAACACCGGGTACGGATCAGGTGGAGTAGGAGCAGGAAACAGAAGACCATCAGGTGGTGTAGGAGGTGGAGTAGGAGCAGGAAATAGGAGACCATCAGGTGGTGTAGGAAGTGGAGTAGGAGCAGGAAATAGGAGACCATCAGGAGGCGTAGGAAGTGGAGTAGGAGCAGGAAACAGGAGACCATCAGGTGGAGTCAGTACTTCTGGAGCCGTGGGAGTTCCTCTTCCAGTCAATCCTCCTAGTCAACTCTATGGAACACCAGGCACCGGTCAAGGAGTTTCAACTGGTCAAAGAAGACCAGCTACTGGCAACAGAGGAACTGGAGGAAACAGAGGAACTGGAGGAAACAGAGGAACTGGTGGAAACAGAGTAACTGGTGGAAACAGGGGAACTGGTGGAAACAGGGGAACTGGAGGAAACAGAGGAACTGGAGCTGGAGGAAACAGAGGAACTGGAGGAAATAGAGGAACTGGTGGAAACAGAGGCCCAACTGCTGTCCAACCTTCTGCACTCTACCAAACTCCAACATTCTAAAGAACTTGTCAGTTTTCGTTAATGCTGAACTGAGTTAGAGAGTGACTCTCTACCTCACTAACAGTTAGAGAGTAACTCTCTAACTCACTAACAGTTAGAGACAGTGACTCTCTACCTTACTAACAGTTAGTGAGTTAGAAAGAGTGACTGTCTATATCACTAACAGTTAGAACTCTCTCTGCTTTGACGAAAACAAATCTACAAATTGTCCAATGCTGCCAAAATAAGTATGTAAATTTAAAAATTCCAATTTGTGACTAAGACTGCGAGGAGTTAAAATGTGTTGATTGGTGTTATTTCTGTAGACTATTTATTGTGGTGCATTGTCTATACTGCACTTACCTGTACTAATGCATGCTGTAAATAAACTGAACTATCAATGCAGTCTTTCATTTCTAGTATTTTACTAACCAATGTTGCGATTCGTGACACGATAATGAGGTATAGAAAGTAAAGATAAATGAGAAGCGTCTTCAATGCCATTTGAGAGATATTTGTTATATGGAAACTTTCTTTTTGGAGTAGATATTCTTACAGTGAAGAACAATTTATAGAATATATATAAAGATAGCAGATTGCATTAATGAAATAAATAAAAATTGAATTTTAAAAATTAAAATTAAATTTTAGAAATAAAAATTGAATTTTGAAAATAAAAATTGAATTTCAAAAATAAAAATTGAACTTTAGAAATAAAAATTGAATTTTAAAAATAAAAATTGAATTTTAAAAATAAAAATTGAATTTTAAAAATAAAAATTGAATTTTAAAAATAAAAATTGAATTTTAAAAATAAAAATTGAATTTTAAAAATAAAAATTGAATTTTAAAAATAAAAATTGAATTTTAAAAATAAAAATTGAATTTTAAAAATAAAAATTGAATTTCAAAAAATATAAATTGAATTCTTAAAATGCAAAATAAATTTTAAAAATAAAAGTTGAATTTTAACAATATAAATTGATTTTAATAATAAACAATATTTTGAAAATAAGAAAAAAATTCAATTTCAAATATCTATATTCTATATACTATATATATTATGAGCAACGTCCATCGTGTCTAACCGTGTGTCACAAAATGGGTTAAACAGTCATTCTCTAACAGCGCCTCATAAAGTTGGTGTAAATAGAAACAGTGATAATTTGAAATGAATAACTAATAATTTGCTGCAGTATCATTGATACGGGGTCACACTAAAATAATTAATTGGAAATATAAGAGTTTTGACCCTAAGAAAAAAATATAATTTTGATAAATTAAATACATAGTATATGTATATACAGTATATAGGCATTTGAAAATAATAAAACCCATTATATTATTTGAACTCTCACTGAATCGACCAACAGGTACTGTACTAGTAAATATAGAAATTGAATTAAAAAAAATATAAACTGTCCCAAGCAACCATGACACATTGTGCCAACATGGGCACTAGATGGTTAGATGGGCAAGAGATGGCACTCTGAAAAGTAGCCTAGAAATTACATGGGGATAATGTGGTTTTCCATTCTCATGGAATGTTACCTTGTGAGAAGGTTGGTTCAATGTTCCAAATCCATCCCATTGAATTGTCATATTGGCCCAACCTTATTACTATATAGCCTATCAACATTATATGGCGGAAGCTTTATTAACATATTGGCAAGACCATTTCCTGAAAAAAGGGAAGATTCAATCAATCGTAATTTATAAAATGTCTTCAAATTAATATTAAATTATTAATCGTTCAGAAAACTATTTTTTTAATACTAAGTTTAAGTGACTAGACAAAGATGATCACAGGAACGATAAAGAATTAAAGTTTTAGTTTCAAGGTTTAAAATTTATAGTTTTTGAATAACACAATTTTAATATAAAGTATAGGTAAATAAGCTATATGATGTGTAAAAAGATGACGAAGGGGAAGTGGCACTGAGTGATTTTATAGCGTGGTTGCCAGATGCTAGTTTCTATGAAGCTTGGCTAGTTTTTTAATTAGCTACTGTTAGCTAATTGTGACAAACTTAATACATTTTCAAAATATTTGTATGATAAATTACGAATAGAGGATAATGTGCAATCCTAAACTGAACAAGTGAACATATTTGTTTCCGGTATGAACCTGGTTTGTATTTTCGGTTATACATAGTGAAATTTTTAAAATTCAGGTAGTTTGTTAGTGTTTTTCGTTGGAGGAGGTATTAGTGTTTTAATTCCCTTAATTAATTAAGGAAATTCTTCAAAGCTGCACTCTGCGACCTATTTAAAGTTATAAAATGGTGAGTTGAAGTTTTTTAAATATACTTATAGATATTTTAAAGTTATTTTATGTAGTGTATTCGATATAGTTATTGCCTTCTTCTATAGGTGCAGTACCTAATTAGGTACCGAGCTGAATAATATTCTCTTTGGCCTATGGCTAAATATATGTAGGTACCTAGGGTAATTTTCGAGTTATCAACTTATCTTACGGTGTCACTTTTTCTCGATCTTTATAGAAATAAAGTAATATAGCTACCTGAAAATTAAATGATAATAATTTTGATCGAAAACGTGAAAACGTCCGATAACTCGGATCTTACCATGAAATATTAATTTAAATTTTTCTTTAAATATAATAATTAAAATTTGAAATGCGATTCGATTTCTGAAAGTATATAACCACTATCTAGGTATATAGGCACCTATTCTTTAATTTAAAAATAGTTACAGAGATAACCTGTGAGTTACAACAATTTTGGATACACGTACTTTTGTTCATTTCTGATAACTACAAAATTTGCTTGCAAATATAGTAAATATTTAAATATAGGTAATTAATGTAACTGAAATAAATACAGTTACTGAACTCTGCAAGTGATATTGAGAATTGATTAAGTAATTAATATTTTCTTTTTCAGGGTAGAGGTCATTACCATCGCCATAAGAAAAGCTTTAAATTTTGAGAGGTATAGACAAGGCAGTTACTCTAATAATGGATGGAAAGATAGGAACAACAGAATGTGAACGAACCCATAGCCAAGGGTAAATTATTAGATCTCTCACTGAATTATTGTATGCTTGTCTTTCTTAGCTATGTAATTCGATTGAGTCGATTTCCATAGATAATAAGTTTAGTTTTGATCTCAAGAGTTATAGTCAGCTTTTTATTATAGTCATGTTAGTTGTAATATCATATCTAGCTATTCTATACTATATTATAATCACTCTTTATATCTATGATATAAAGCTAGATGTAATGTTTAATGTTACTGTTGAATCACCTTTTTAATGGATAGGTTTTTTAAGTTCGTTCTACTCTTTTGTTGTAACGATCTACGAATAAATAAATGAAAATCTAGAATATGATTTTTATTTGTCCTAATCAATATGATGTTCATTTTATTAATAACAATGCTCTATTATTAATCTATTCAAGGCTTCAAAGGTAATTTATTAAACTTTATGATTTATTTATTGTGACCTGATGGGTCCAAGGTGGTAGTGCCATATTTAGCACATGGAAATCACCTAGTACCAAAGTAATTTCAATATTGGTTGCCATTGCTTTTTCGACCCTGGCCCCATCATCCTCGGCATCATCTTATACCAAGATGGTTTCAACATTAGCCACCCATGCTGTCACCATGTGGGCCCATTTTGTAAATAACCACACAGTACCAATGTAGTAGTGTCATATGTCACATGGAAACCACCTAGTACCAAGTTGATTTCAATACAGCTTGCCAGTTCTTTTACGACCTTGGCCCCATCAACCTCGACAACATCTTGGGCCAAGATGGTTTCAAAATTAGTAGCCCATGCTGTCACCATGTTGGCCCATTTTGCAAATAACTACACAGTACCAATATGATTTGTCATCAGATTACGGGCTTGAATGGCACCTAGTGCCCACATTGGCCCCATTAACTGTGGTTGCTTGGGGTATTTCAAAAATATAAATTGAATTTTAAAAATATAAACTGTATTATAAAAATATAAATTGAATTTTAAAAATATAAATTGAATTTAAAAAATATAAATTGAATTCTAAAAATATAAATCGAATGTTAAAAATATAACTTGAATTTTATAAATAGAAATTGAATTAAATAAGTAATTAATATTTTTACCGATTAAAATATCTATGTAATAATAACTTGATATTTGTACAGTAAATGCAGATAACATAATATCATTTTTAAGTTTCATAATTACCTCTGCAGATGCAGAAAGTAATGTTTTAAGCGGTATTTATTTATTCTGTAATTTAACTATTTATTTATTTATCATCTTGAAATTCAAATGAGTTAAAAAGCATTAATCCAATATGCCTTAAATTTGATATGTCTTTTGGTCGATGTCCATGGAAACATCTTGTAAAATTTGGGAGCGATCCTGTCAAAGGTCAAGGTCAAAGTCGTCATGAGTCAATGACTTAAAAAGTATTCAACCAAATTGCCTGAAATTTTGTGGGACGGATGGTCATTATCCAAGAATCAGTTTATTAAATTTTGGGAGCGAGCGGGATTAAGGAATTAAGGTCAAGGTCATTCATATCTCAAGAATTAATAGATGGTCAAGGTTATTTATAAACGACGGTGAAGATATGCGCACTGACAAGTGCCTGTTCTAAGTTCCTCCTTGTTTTGTACTGAAGCAGAAAACATTTTCTGTTATTATTCTTTAGAGTTATTTTGTAATTAGTGATAAAATTAATTGAGATGACACACAAGAGAGTGGAAGAGCAACCGCAAACATTTCCACTTACTTTTAATTGCCTCTCGTTAGTATTAATAAATGTGTTTTTATTATTATATCGAACTGAAATATTCAATAAACATTACACTGTTTAATTTCTTATTAATCGTTAATTAATCATAGAAAATATAAAATTTAGATTACAATATATGATTTGGCATGTTTAATGGTTATCAACAAATATTTATTGCGATTATTCATTTTATTATATTAGACTTTAAATGAATTGAAAACTTTTAAATTATTTGGCAATATATCGATAGCGAGGACGCATTCTTCTATTTTATTTAAATTCTTACTATATCAATTGATATAAATGCAGTAAATTTCAATGTGGAGAAGCATGGATATCAATCAAACAAGCAATATTATTTTATACCAATATTTCACGAAATGGTAAAACGATGAATATGAATTTTTCGTTTTTTTTTCATTCAATCTATATATTCTGTAAGTTTTTAATTTTGATTATTCATGGAAGTAACAGTATTGAATGTATAGATACAAAATTATTCCAAATTAATGGACTTGATGTGAAAATCCTAATCGATTCTCGATTGGTTATTATAATCTACTTTAAATAGATTTTCTATCTACATCGATATAAAACGGTTCAACGAGAATCCTGTCACATAATAAACTATAGTCCATCGTCGGACATATTCGTTTAAAAACTCTAGGATTAAGTATGAAATTATTATATATTATTATTCACAATAATTACAGTACTATAGTCGATCTGCCGATTCTAATCTCTCCGACTGGGATGAGAATTATTTTGCTGAAGTGGCACTTTTTTAATTCCGTGCATAGCTGACAGTGTTTATTAATTTGCTTACTGTGAGTAATACATTGCATTGTACATTAGTAGTAGGTACCTTATACAGAAATTTAGATCTAACAAAATATGCATATACTTGTTAAGTGGATTAGGGGAACTTCCGAATTATCGGTCAATTTCACATCTTTGGTCATATAAGAAAAAACGATATAATAACAATTACTTAACTAGGGTTGGTTGAGTAAAAACAATATGACCGAAGATGTGAAACTGACTGATAATGCGGTACTTACCCTAACAGAAATTACACTGTCTGATGTTGATTTTAATATTTAATAATGACATTTGCATATAATTTTGAATAAACAAAATATATGTTTTTTTTTTTTCAAAATAACTTTAGTTCATTAATACCTAATAAAAATGCCTATTCAAACAAATAACTCTAATTCTGTGAGTAAAAGTCACTCACCTTTTCATAGAATGTACTCTATCTAAAGCAGTACACCGTAAAACTACCTAAACTATCCCTAGCTAAGATGAAGATATTGAAGCATAAGAACTATTTAATGTTATTTAAAAAATGAATTCTGATTATACCATTAAAAGAATAATTTTGCGCTGCCCGGGATTCGAACCCGACTCACAGGATTGGGAATCCTATATGCTAACCTCTACACCAGCAGCGCCTGATGGCAGTCTAGAGATGACATTGTAATGTCAATTAATGTCACTCTCTGATATAGTCATTAAATCATTTAGTAATAAAACACACACGAAATAAAATAGTCTAAGCCAATTTTACACACTTTGGGATAATTTCAAGCAAAAGTTTGCATTGCAACATAGGGATTAATTCGTAATTTGAAGCTTGTAAAACTATCAGAGATTTTCAGTTAGAGAATATTGGCCAAATAATCTGTTTTGCCGGTTACACTCTGAAACATGGAAAACAAACGAAATTAATAAGTCATAAGTGAATGTAAAAACTTTAAGAAAGGCTTATAAAAAACCTGTTATATTCTTTTATATTATTTCAATGGGAATTATTCAACTAACTATACATTGTTTGGAATCAAGAAACTAAATTTAGTCGTGAAACTAGGAATCAGACTCATGGAATTGATGTAATATTAGTTACCAATAAGTAATCAAATTAATTATAATTTCCTTCATTATTGGAAAAAATGGTAAATAATTGTCATAGAAAAAGAGTTATGTTGCTATAATACAGTAACTATAATAACGACTACCTAATAATATTCTAATTTTGGCTGTATATTCTTTTTATTACAGTATCCGTAGAAAAGTTTTCTATGTTCACTCGCATAGAAAATGAACGCTATTTATATAATAAACTGAACTAAAAACATTGCTGTTTAATATTATCTTAAATAACTTGTTTAAATGCTAACATTTATGTAGGAAATATTTTGAATTAAATAATTAGTTCGATTTTAATTATTTCTTCTACTCTAATTATTAGATAATTTTTTTATTACATAGTGATGTCACACACTTCATTTCCTAACTAATAAATGAATTGAATTAGATTATTGTATGTGATGATATAGATAGAATTATACATAAAAAATAGTTTTATTTTTATCATTTAATTTAATAACAATAAAATATATGTATTTCACTTTTTATAGGAGGTACAATCTACAACATTTGCTTACGGTTTACCTGTATTCTTTATATCATAAAAATAATGAATATGCAGCTTATTATTCTGTAATATAATAAAAGTTGCTTCTGTCTGTCTGACCAACATAATAATGGACTGGTAGGTACAATTTAATGGATATGAGATTATATTATAGTTCAATAAATTGTTTTCAAAAACTAAATTAAATTATGCATTATTCAGTTGAAAATATTCGATCAATAGTAGAGACAGAGATAATAATTAAACTCTCATCTACTTCTATAAAATTATTCTTATATCAAAAATAATGATATTTTTGACGGCACGCTTAGTCACGTATACACTAGTTCTAAATACTATATTATATGATGAGAATCTAAAAGTAGTAATTAAGGTTGCTTTTTTGAAGTACCGTAGTTAGTTTCAATTTCTCTATTTAGTAAGTCATCAGAGTAAAAGTGAAATAGCAATATTGGGGTCTTTCCCATCTGACGACCCCCACCAGATTTAATTTAAATTATTTTTTTTAAAGTATTTTTGTTCATAGAATCCGAAAATCAAAACCGTTTTTTGTAGAAACTAATAGTTTTTGAGATATGCGGGTTTAAAGTTATTTATTTCCTATGAAATACTGAATGATTGATAACTTTGAAAAAACTCGTGTTTTCATTGAAATTACTTAAACAATATAGATTTTTTACATGAAACAGTAATGTAGTTTGTTGTACTGCACACTTCATGATTGTTTAATGACCTGGCAGGGGGGTTCGGGGGGCGACACGCCCCCCTGCATTACACATATCAGTATTGAAGTAATAATTTGAAAATATCACGGAAACTGGAAATATTTTTGATATATGTATCATTAATCAATCATGGAGTGTGTAGTATAACAAACTAGAGGATACAACAAACTACATTATGTTTCATGTAAAAAATCTATATTGTTTAAGTAATTTCAATGAAAACACGAGTTTTTTCAAAGTTCCCAATCCTTCAATAATACATAGGAAATAAATAACTTTAAACCCTCATATCTCAAAAACTGTTAGTTTCTACAAAAAACTGTTTTGATTTTCGGATTCTATGGACAAAAATACATTAAAAAAGATCCCAATATTTCAATACTTGTTAAACAATATAAATTCAATGAGTTGTAAAGTCACCCACCATCCGAGTAATTTTTTTATTTGGTTTTAAAGACAGTATTTCAAAAAAAATTATATTATTCATATAATATTGGTATTAGATCGATTTATTGTATATACAGCATTCTAATTAAAAGATAATGATTGATTATTAAATAATCAGCATTATTATTTTATTATTAGTAATAGTAAACACTTTTATTATTAGTAATAGTAAACACTTTTATTATTAGTCTCGGTGACTGAATTCATAAATAACATCTGATTCTTTAGATTTTTTGATTGTTGCGTTATGTGTGGGGTCAATTAACTCGACAAGAAGTAATTTCAATTTCCCAAGTTTGGTAAAATAAATGTAATACTTAACTAGCGAAATATAATCCACCTACTCTTTATCTTGATACCTATCCTGAATACTTTCCTCTTGAAATACAAATCAATTTATCATATTTAACCAACCGTACGTATGATGTGACTTCAATTTTCTCCTGTTAACAGTATGTTAACATTGTAATACTTTTCTAACAATATCAAAATCTGAAATATGGCCTCTATCTCAATGATGTCACTATCCATATCTTCGACCTTTCCGTCCTATTTACTACATTTGATTTATGTTCTTTAATCTTAATCCCTTAACATTATACCCGTTTCTCCTACAAATTAACTATACATGCAAGCGTGTCCGCAAGAAAAGTAGCCGATTAAGGGCTGTAATTTGTAAACTATTATTGCTATAAGATTGAAATAGGTTTCATTTTAAAGATAAGAATTCCGCAATTTTACTTCATAATAAATATGTTCCGCGCCATTTGCAAATTTTCACAATCTCGAGAATGCGCTGCGCTTTTTTTGGATACTTGAAAATGCGCGACAATCTCGAGAGTGTGCAAGACAGGTAAAGGGTATGAAGCAGGACCAACAGTAATGGAGTAGATAATCAATTATTTATGCATTTAATTGGTCCATTTCATCAAAATATGATAGTTAAAGCTATACAAAATAACTTGTTAATATATTGGTAATTAAGCTTGAGTTAGTTACTTAAAGAAAATTTGAACAAAACTGGTATTTTAACTTTACTGAGATATCAAACATTCTACCAAACGTTTGGAATTAACCTCACTTGTTTGTTTTAAATGTAAAAATATCGTCTTTTAAATTAAATACAAAAATAAAAAAAATTCAATAAAATTACATGCTATTACATACGAGAATTCCCTGCGCGTTTTCAAGACCCTTAAAACGCGCAGGTTATTCTTGAGATTGTGCAAATCGGTAAATTGCGCAGAACAAATACATGACCACAAGCAGACTCAATAAAATTATCAAGACGAAAAACGATTTTTTATCACATTCTGTATGGAGTATCAATAATCATGCGGTAGCCGAAAAAAGTAGCAAATTTAAAAAGTCTGTAATTTGTAAACTATCATAGCAAGAAGACTGAAATAGCTTTTATTTTATTCCCAAATTTGATTTCGTTTCATTCACATGTAAAGAGGATATACAGGCACATCTATAGAGCTTTAGTTTCATTAGCGGTTTATTATCCCAAGCACAATTAACAGTGGAATAGAGAAAACTTATCCTTGTGAAGATGTTTAAAATGGATCCGTGATGATTACTATTTATCGATTTTAGGCAAGATATGGAACACTATTATGCAAATTAATAGTTGAATGATATTACGTTAGGTGATATGTCCACGGTACAATTCATGATTTGAATAAAAGAAATTCAGGCAATGAAAAAACAGCAAGGACAGAAACATCATTAACATGGTTAGAGAAATTTAATTATTGATGATTAAACGAAATCAGTGAAAAACTTATCTGATGAGAAAGAAAACTATTGTTCATTCATTCTTAACATTCATGTAACAATTTATTTGAAACCATTTTAAATGGAGACCATCAAGAACCCATGTTAATACTCTATATAGGTACAGTTCTTCGTCTTGATTACTTACTCTACCATTGATGACCTAGAAGATAACGCAAATGGATCTATTTTATTTAACAAATATCTAACACTTTTATAGTCTTCACAAGAATTTAAGGTTATTAAGAATAAGGAAATCGTTTTTCCTTAGATTTTACGTCTCTTCTTAATTGCTCGGTAGTGAAGTATAAATTAAACGGAAAATAAGAATTGATTTTAGATACAAATAGGATTGCTCAAAAATTATCGTATTATGAAGGTGGTTAAAATATTAATTATTTTTATTTTCATCTATACTTGCATTCAATCTTTTTCTTCAATAGTATAACTAAGCTTTATGTTCTTCGTCTTGATAAGATTATTGAGTCTGGTGGTTGTCATGTATTTATTATCAAATAAAACCTGTAATTCTTATCTTTAAAATGAAACCTATTTCAATCTTCTAGTAATAATAGTTTACAAATTACAACCATTTTAAATCGGCTACTTTTTTGCGGACACTCTGTATCACAATCCAAACAATTTAAATAATTTATCTAATATGAATTTTACTATCCTTATCTACATCATATATAACTTGTAACCCATATTTCTGTACTATAAATGGATATAATTGCATACGTAACACTATATCAAATGATTCCAATATTAGTTAAATTCCTTCGCTTATTTCTTTTATATATTAGGTACTATCTCTCTCTAACAAGTGAAATTCTCTCCAATATGACAGTACTCATTTAACTAACAAACTCGTGCAAGGTTTTTTCCGAATTTTAGCATCCAAAAGTTCACTATAGCAGTTCCATGTCTCGAAACACAGTAACAACTTTCTTGCCAATAAGCATTAGGTTATTTTTAACAGTTTCTTCACACCTCAACTAGCGATAATCTCACTCTGACTACTTCAGAGTAAAGTTCGTCATATTAACTAATCACAATTACCTGTGATGGCTTCTGTCGTAACTAATTGGAAATAACTGCCAACACTACGCCATCAAATGAAACCTGGCACTATAGGTACCATTTGGCTTATTTGTCTTATTCAAATAATAAATTATATTGAGTTATGAACAGAAGCTTTCTTAAAAGTCAAGAAAGTGCATTCAACTGAATATTAGGAAAAGAATTTATTTCAATACAAACTTTCTAGGTGCATAAAACAAAAACTAACTTTCATGGAAAATGTCTTTGGGGATTTAAACTATGAATTTAGCAATAATAATTCTGATAAAAAAATTATAGGTTGCTGTGAAAGAATCTACGTAGCGAGAAGGATTTATGCTTGTTATATCAAGGGAATATTACCATATGTAGAGTCTAGACATTCAATGTTAAATATTTGTAGATTCTTGTAATAAATATTACAAGAACTTCCCCACCACACACTAAACCCCCCCCCCCTCCTCCTCCTTTTCTTGGTATTGACTATGGCCTCTCCGCGTAATGTGAGTCCACAGGCCAATATCGAAGCTCTTGGGGACAATATGACTCGATTATGATAATTTATTGAGTGACGAAGTCCCAGCTAGGCACTTAGTGGCCACAGCCAAAAATTAAAGGCATGGCTGCGACTATTGGCTCACAGAGTTATCGCTACTTAGATTGCACCCACCCCTGCATGGAAATGCTACTAGGGGTGGCGAGTGAATAATTACTCGAAAAGCTAATAAAATAGCTCTACAAAGAAGTTAAGAGGCAAAAACGCATTGAGGGAATAGCTACTTCCAAATATTTAATAGTGATAATTTACTGGATGTTCACTGGTTTGAAGTCATGTAGCTATGAAAGATAGTTTAATATAATGTGTCATAATTAGAACTACCAACTTTTTGATACATATATTGCAATTCTAATGGTTAATATTTATTTGAAAAATATTGCAATTTGAATGAGAATAATTAGCAAACGATACATTGTTCAATTTATTCATTATAACCACCCAATTATTAGGACCTTTAAGCTTTCAGTCTAGAAACAAATGCAGTGGAAGCGGCACGTTTCTGTTCTTGTGGAAATGCTTCACATTCCACTGGTTATTTTGCTTTCATGGATTCGAAAGAAGTGTTGAAAAGTAGCTGAGACTTCGGGCACCAAAATTGACCAGATAGAAAAGTACCGCGAATTAAGATCTGAACTCTAAACGTCGTTGCCTAAGAATGTTCCTATGAATTCAGGTTGAGTTAATTTGGAGAATTTTACAGTTTTGAATCCTATTCTAGACTCTATGTCCAACCCTGAAAGAGATCTTTAGCCCATGGTAGGAACTTCGATTCCAGAATGAGAGAGATTCACCGTTCTGAGATCAATTTCACTTCAAAAGGCACAAATACGAGAGACGATATATCAGACGCCGTCACAGAAACCAACACCAGTAGACTGTACATTGTGATGTCTATCTACAACTTGAGGCACACTGAACTCGATCATTCTGATTGTTCACAACTTTCTTCATGTCAATATTCTTTTCATCTATGAACACCGAGTTAGGTAGCGTACCTTCAGTTTTTTCATTCAGAATGCGACTACTTCTTTCAGCTTTCATTCTCATGAGGATCAGCTTGACGTTTTAGCATTTTAAATGGTATATTTTCAAATCCTATTTCAGCACTCGATACATTGAAATTTTTCTTACACCGGCTTCTGCAGGCAGTTTACGATGATCAACGTAGGTTTCGACTTAATTGGTCCGAGTGTTTCTGATCAGTGTTTTTGTTCGCCTCGTCTTTGTTGAACCAGTTTCCTTGAACTTTTGACAATTTTTCACACAACTGGACGATTCATTGTCAACTTCTTCGCAGTTGATGAATTAGTGTCACCTTCTTTTTGGAGTTTGATCACAATATTTTGATTTACAGTCATGATATGCCTCAGATGTAAGATTATGAGATGCCTGAAATTATAAGATTGTGATCAAACGTCCACTTTGACGATACATAATTTTTTTTAAATATCTGTAAGCAAGTCATTGGCTAAATATTATTATAGTCTTAATTATTGAACATTAATTGCTGAAAAATATTTTTTCCTTTAAATATAGCAATGTATATAGATATATGCAAAGCAAGAAAAAAATGTAATTGGTAAGGAATATAATAGTAACCTATAGAAGGAAAAGAATGAGCAAATTGGCCTAATACTTAAACTTACTTTATCTGTTCTCTTTGTTTAATGTCTGAAATAACAAAGTGATCTAATACATTGGTTGTCTCACAGTCTGTCACTGTTAGTGGATATTAAATTCCTTCAGAGCTAATTCTCTTGACAATTTGTTTCCGAGGCTTTGGCCATGTTGCTAACTTCTCTCTCATCGGCATTAAGAGAGTGTTTACCAACCTATCTTGGCTCTTCTTGCATAATGCTAAGTCTGAATAAATCCCCTGAGCCTTTGTGTCTGGGAGAGGCACCTGTCACACACATTCCCCCACAGAATTTAATAATGAAACTTCTGCCCCAAAAATGATAGCCCAGGTGTCTGAATTTGACCAAATATTCAATTATGTACCGAAGAGGATTACTTCTACGGCGCGCTTCATTGAAGCTTCTTGTAGGTTTTCACTTCATTGCCGAACTTAGTAAGTTGCTCTCTTTTTCTTATATTTGCCAATGAGATGTTAGACCTCATCTTCGGCAAAGGAAAAGTTTCTTCCAGGACACAAAAAATGGTTCTTCCTTGCAGCTGCTTACAATAGAACACCAGTTGGAAAACATTGACTTAATTCTCCTATTCAATAGTTCAGAAGAATGGAATATTTGCTCTGCTTCAGAAATGATTAGAATATTATTCGTATCTTTCTTATAAATATAATTTACCATTGATATTATATACACACTCTGAATCTATATTGAATTGGAATTAATTTTAAAATACGTTTTTTTATAATTAGAAGTATTTTGATAATAGTATAATTATATGCCTGTAATTCGATATTTAAATAAATAGAGTAATAATTTGATGCATGGCGAGTTAGAAAATTAATTCTATTTTATATAGAAAGTTGAAGAATTTGTTTATTTTTTATTATATAAGTAGATAATAATTTTTATTAACAATATTTTTTTCTGGATTCACAAAAACCAATATATTATATATATATGTACTTATATGTGTTCTGCGCTATTTTCCGATTTTGCACAATCTAGAGAACGTGCAGCGCATTCTCGCATGTAATTTTATGGATAACTTTTCCTAATTCTTTAAAACAAAGGGGAAACAAGTGAGGTTAATTCCAAACGTTTGGTAGAATGTTTGATATCTCAGTAAAAGAAAATTACATGTACCAGTTTTGTTCAAGTTTTCTTTGAGTAATTAACTCAAACTTAGTTAACGATATATTACCAAGTTATTATGTATAGCTTTAACTATCATATTTAGATAAAATGGACCAATTCAATGCATAAATAATTGATTATCTACTGTTGGTACTGCTTCATACCCTTTACCTGCCTTGCACACTCTCGAGATTGTCGCGCATTTTCAATGATCCTAAAAACACGCAGCGTGTTCCAGAGATTGTGCAAATCGGCTAATAGAGCGAAACATATAAATATATTAAATTTTTTAGACAGTAATATTAAGGAATGCACCAGTTGAGCAAATAGCACCATGCAGTCATCTACCAAAGTGTATAACATTAATCACTTCCCTTGTACTCACTCAGTAGATTAGTTCTTCTGCACTAATTTAGTGCTGCTTCATTCAGAGCAGAATAATTGAGCACAAAAAGCTTATAATAACAAGAACCTCTCTGCAACAATTCACTTTGATTGAAGACTAATTTGATCTCTTGAAGATTTGGATTACAGAGTGGAGAGAGACTTCAAAAGGGATGGCACTGTTTCGGAAAGTTCCATTTTGTTTTCTTTAAAATTACTTCATTGGTAATTGAAGCGCACTTAAAATTTTGCAGGAAGTTAATCTATTATCCATTTAATTATAAAAGGCTGAAGAGAACGAATTCTTCATTCCCTTTTCGATATTGCTATTCACAGTTGTACCCGCCGGAAATATAAATTCAAAGAATGTTCTTCACCGTAAGAGTTCATCTCAAAAGGAAATTTATTTGTTTCTTCTTGCGGAGAAGAATAACTTTGGCATTCATGACTTTTCTTTTATTTACAATGCATATGTGTCATCGAAGTCATTAATTTTAATAATAAATTCAATTCGGTCTTACAGGGTCAAGAAAAGTAGAATATATTGAAACTATAGTGTAGCATCAGAAAAAAAGAGTCACTGTGATGATGTACTGTCAGAGAAAAGAGTCACTGTGATGATGTACTATCAGAGAAAAGAGTCACTGTGATGATGTACTATCAGAGGAAAGAGTCACTGTGATGATGTACTATCAGAGAAAAGAGTCACTGTGATGATGTACTATCAGAGAAAAGAGTCACTGTGATGATGTACTGTCAGAGAAAAGAGTCACTGTGATGATGTACTATCAGAGAAAAGAGTCACTGTGATGATGTACTGTCAGAGAAAAGAGTCACTGTGATGATGTACTATCAGAGAAAAGAGTCACTGTGATGATGTACTATCAGAGAAAAGAGTCACTGTGATGATGTACTATCAGAGAAAAGAGTCACTGTGATGATGTACCACCAGAGAAAAGAGTCACTGTGATGATGTACTATCAGAGAAAAGAGTCACTGTGATGATGTACTATCAGAGAAAAGAGTCACTGTGATGATGTACTATCAGAGAAAAGAGTCACTGTGATGATGTACTATCAGAGAAAAGAGTCACTGTGATGATGTACTATCAGAGAAAAGAGTCACTGTGATGATGTACCATCAGAGTAAAGAGTCACTGTGATGATGTACTATTAGAGAAAAGAGTCACTGTGATGATGTACTATCAGAGAAAAGAGTCACTGTGATGATGTACTATCAGAGAAAAGAGTCACCGTGATGATGTACTATCAGAGAAAAGAGTCACTGTGATGATGTACTATCAGAGAAAAGAGTCACTGTGATGATGTACTATCAGAGAAAAGAGTCACTGTGATGATGTACTATCAGAGAAAAGAGTCACCGTGATGATGTACTATCAGAGAAAAGAGTCACTGTGATGATGTACTATCAGAGAAAAGAGTCACTGTGATGATGTACTATCAGAGAAAAGAGTCACTGTGATGATGTACTATCAGAGAAAAGAGTCACTGTGATGATGTACTATCAGAGAAAAGAGTCACTGTGATGATGTACTGTCAGAGAAAAGAGTCACTGTGATGATGTACTATCAGAGAAAAAGTCACCGCATATGGACTAATTTTGCAATTAACAATCTTCTTATTCTTATTATTTTCAAATTTTCTAGGTTTTCCTTCAACTGCTCCAACTTTAAATAAAAAACGGGTCCTATTTATTGCACTAGTGAGTTATGCTTCAAAAATTAACTACTATTAACTTTTGAATAGTATAAAATCATTCAAATTTTTTTTAAATGTTATAGAATTTTTCTGAACTAGATCTTTTTTTTTTATATCCATTATTTTTTAGTATTCCGATTTTTAAGAAAAATATTTGGGTGTTATTGATTATCTAAATTTTTTCATTATTTTTTCATCCGAATATTGGTTATCAAGATTCCTTTAGTGTATTCCGTTAAAAATAATATATATTCTTTGTCAGTTTTCCTAATTTATTAATTAACGTTTTCTGGATTATTTTATTTAAAATTTTCCCATTTTTTTTTTTATATCTGATGTTTTTTGTGAATCGGATTTTTTTGTAATTACTGACTAATTTTTAATATCATTTTCTTGTAATCCCTGAATGCTTAATTTCTTTTTTAAACCTAATCTCGGTTCTTAAATTATCTTCAAATTTATAAAAAAAAGAATTTTTCGTATGTATTGGTTTTTTTTTGTATATTGGATATTTTCGTATCCTGGATTTTATAGCTATCCGGATTTTTGTATCCAATATTTATACTTTTGTATATTTTATGTTATCCGGAAAATTTTTTTAGTTTTAGAAATATATCGTATACCAAATGTTAAACCGTGGCACCCGTCTTGCAACCAACCATCAGACTAATACACACTGTGTGTTATAGCCATTATATAAGATAATATGTTGACCAAACTATACTAATTGCTACAGCAGCGCCTTCTACCCTAATATATAACTAAGTAATAAAATATATTCACTCATAGTAACAGTTTCACTAATTTTTCAAAAGGAATATAACATCATATTAAAACTCTAATGTGATATTTAGAGCCTGGTCTAATGCCATAATGTCCTAAAATGCCATAAAGGCCATAAAATCCTAAAATATCATTAAATTCCTAAAATGATGGTAAGTCTTATTTTGGGTTATTTATAATATTTAATAATTTGGAAAGTCGGTAAAGTTGATGGGTTATATTCGCAAATTTATAGAACGTTATATTTCAATCAAAATCTGTCTGAATTATTATTCAAATAAACTAGTTCCATCACTTCAAGAATTAGCATAGTCACCACTGTATCTAGTTTTCTGTAACTCTTCACATCAATTTTTTAGCATAGACTCTGCCATTAATAAAAACACAAAATAACAAATAATCAATATAATAAACTATTCAAAGAGAGATATATGTAGAACCTAGTAATATTTGTAAAATTTACAATAGAAAAACTGTCAGGTGACAAAAATTTTGTTTTGTCTTGTAAGTGGGTTTACCCACAGTACAGAGAATATATAGTATCCCAGAGCTATAGGGGGGCTGTGACGTCACATGTCAACAATGGTGCGTACGTTTGTACGTACAGTACAAACACAAAAGATGGCTGCAACACACCCAACTTTTGTTAAATAACGTTTTCGGTGATATTTTTTTTAATTCCACATTACCGCATGCTATTATCCAATCTTTATAGTCATACGGACGAAAATTAAAAAATGACTGTTGATGAAATTGCTACTGGTCTTTTTACACCCAAAATAGTAACAAATTTTTAGTCTTGAAGAAGACGATTTATTCAAGATAATTAGATCATTAGTCAGATCGGTCGCGTTGGCCGCCATCTTAATTCTCTATTCCACGTGACCCACAGCAATTCTGTTTACTCTGACGTGACCTCTTGTTTACATACATGACGTCACAGCCTACCGAGAATAAATTTGAATAATACATGTAACTGGGGTACTATACTATTCTATGTACTGTGGTTTACCTGTACAACAGTTTCAAAATATCTCAATTGGTCTAATTATCTAATATATTGTTTGTTTTGTCTGAGGTTGTCTACTACGAGGGTTTGCTATAAACACAAATTTCGAATTTAATTTTGTAATTAGTTTCATTTCATGAATTTCAATTTATCTATCCTTTTTTTATAATACTTATAGGTTAAATTTGCATAAATTTACTATAAACTAAATTCATTGAATTTTTAAGGAATGAATGGTTTATTCGTTTTCACCATTTTTTTTTAAACAGACTAAAAACTGTTGGTTTTATATACCAAAATGCTAATTCATTCGTTGTAAATCCACATTTAATAATCCTAAAAGTATATGTATAAGTCCTAAAATGCCTTTATAAGGTTCCAAAATGCCTTTTATGTCCTCAAATGCCTTTTTTAAGGTCATTAAATACCTTTTTGAAGGTCCTAAAATGCCTCTTTTATAGGTCCTAAAAGTCCGGCTTTAGTGATATTTAATACTTATAAAAATAATATTTGTTGTGAAATAATAATCAATATATTACATTGATTTTCGATTTTTAAGTCTCACAGTAAGTCTAACATTTGCAGCTATTTTGCTCACTTGAAGAAATATATTTTGAGATAATATTTAGTGTTTATAGTTTGACACATCAGAATTCATTTATCAGAATAATAAATGATTTCAAAACCACTTGCAATTAATTCTAATATTTGTTTGCTTTTTTTATAGCAAATTAAATTGAACAAATACAAATCAATATTTCTAAAAATCGAATATACCCACCAAAGTGAATAGATAAAACATGTTTGATTAAATAAAACAATATTTATTTAAATATTTTAATGAATATCTAGCTGGTTGATTCTATCGAAAAATTTGATCAATAACAGTTAATTAGATTCTAATTAACGTGGAAGTACAAATATTATGTTTTTTTTTCTTTCTTTCGGTTTTTCTCGTTCTTTCTCTTCAGCTGTTTAATATTTAATTGCCTAAAAGATATTTTTGATATATAAAAGGTCTTGACTTAATTACGTATAAATAAACCATTTGTACACATGTTAGTCTTCTAAATTGGAACAATTTTTGAATATTAAGAAATTTTTTTAAAATATTTCAAATAATGAATATTATATATTGATGAATTTAATATATGTTTATTTTTTATAAGCGTTTAAAATAAATTTAGTTTATTAATAATTAATAACAGCTATTTATTGGAATTACTTTGATATTTATATTTTCACCTTATCGATACAATTTTAATTTATTACAAATTATATGATACATTTATTTCTAAGGTGGATTTATTATTATATAAAATGATTACTATGCAAATGTTGGTAACATATTATAGATATATTATTTCATCAAAAAACATATTTTTTAATTAAAAGCAAGGAAAAAGCATATCAAATTATTATCTAATCTCAATATTGATATAAAATATATATTATATTTATTACGGTTTGTATGTTCTATATGCCCTTTAATGTTTATTAAATTAATATCAATAAAGATCATTCAAACACTAACTCTGATATCATAAAAGATTTCATACATGAGAAATACGGATTACATATAGGCATTAACACAATTATATTTAAAAATATTCCTATAATTTAAGTAAACTAAACCATAATCAAAATAAAAGTAAATTAAATACAAGGGACGGAAAGAAGCAGACAGAAGGAAAGTGGCGATCCATGAACAAAGTCACCTACCACCGTCAGTGACAATTCGAATGGATAAAGTAAAGACGTCCTGGATTACAGTCACTTACCAAGTAATGTGATGATTGATAATGTAATTGCTATGGTTTTGAAGCAGGCTTCAAACATTCTATTTGCTTTCATTATTGAAATGATCCAATTATATTTTTTTATGATGTGATTTATCAATGTACTTTGTGATTAAGTAATCAACAATAATTGTACTGCCCAGCATGATTTTGAGGTTGGTGTATTAATAGACGTTTCAGTGCATATTTTCAGGGAGTTTCAGAAATGTTATAAATATTGATCCATCAGGTCAGAATTGAAAATACAAATTAGACATTTTCTTACACACCTGAATTTTTTTTTTTTTTTAAATGAGTCGTTTGTTCTATGTATTGTTTATAAATATGTGTCATCATATATTAGATCCTCTATTTCTACCTTATTTCCACTACGTGACAATTTGACCTGATTGGGCAAAATGAAGTTCCTTTTTCGGAGTCATGCCCCCAAAATACTTTAAAATTCAGCAATGAAATCTGTACTTCTCGACAAAAATGCAACCCTGTGAATTATTAATGAATGAAAAAAGTGGGAACTAAATTAAAACTAGATTACGTGCTTTCGGCAGAGCGCATACCTTCGCCTCCGCTTATCCGTTTGCTACCAAAATCTAATAAACTGGTTACTGGATAGTAACCAATCGACCCACCAATTTTCATGCAATATATATGGTTCAATACTTTTTGACTTATTGAATTATAAATGACCTTGACCTTGACCTTTGACCGAATATCTCCCAAAATTCTACCAGATGGTTCGTGTACATTGTCCAATCGTCCCATCAAATTTCTGACAATTTGGTAGAATACTTCATGAATTATTTAGTTATAAATGGCCTTGACCTTGATCTGTGAACTTTGACCCGGTCATTCTTAAAATATAACAAAATGGTTCCTGTATTTTGACAAATCGTCCCACCTAGTTTCATGCAATGTGGTTCAATACTTTTTGAGTTATAAATGACCATGACCTTGACCTTTGACCGGGTCACTTCCAATTGTTTCACTAATTTTCAGGCAATTTGCTTGAACACTTTTTCATTTATGCGAATAACAAGATGATAAATAAATAAATAAATAAATGCCGTCAATAGTATAACCTTTCCGCATTCTGCGAAGATAATAAAAGGAGATGCTGGCGATTAGGATAATTTAATATAGCTATCTTATCTATCTTGATAAGATATTGTACTTTTGAAATCTTTCCAGAAGAAAATTAGTGTTTTTTGGTGAGGGGCTGATTTCCTTGCTGTGATACACATCACCCTCTAAAGTTTATCTATACTTGTTGATTGAATGCTAAAGGGAACCAACCATTTTTCTGGAATGCTGATGCAATTCAGCTGTTCCAACCCCGTATTGATTCCATTTGGACGTTTGCTTAAATTACTTAATTTGCTTTTGAACGATCCTGCAATTTGTTTAAAATTTAGGCATCACCAAAGGAAGAAATTTTCTGACCCTAACGGTTTTCATCAGTCCCAGCAAATGATTTGATCTTTAAATTGCGGAATCAAGGTACAGCCCAAAACAGATTCTTCCATTTTTTTGTAACGCGATCGTACCACATCATTCTTAAAAACTAACATAACCTGTATCCAGCATGTCTAGAGAGAGAGATAAAACTTGGAGAATATTTTATAGAATTCATCTTAATAAACAAACAGTCACAATTAGTGCTAGGTTAGATTCATGGTATTCTTTAGTAGTATGAAATTTAGGACTGCAATTTGTTCATGATAATTGTTTGTAATAATAATTTAATTTCAAAATTTCAAAATTATTTATGAAAACCAAGAGATCGTTTGTAATAAATAAAGTTTATTTAGTAGGTTCTCTTATATTAAAAAAATATAAAAGGTTAATGTAAATGTTTCTTCAGTGTAGTTGTTGCTGACAATAATGGTGGTCTTGCAGGGATATTTCTGGCAAGTATCCCATTCTGGTTGGTACTATCGTAATTAGTCTCAATTATGTTGTATGCTTAGAAGGGATAGCAGGGGAAGTTTATGTGTCATCAGGGAGTTTTAATTTGGGTCGTATTTTTATTTCTTCATCTGAGATATTATAGTACAACCCATATAGTCCGAGTGACAAACTTCGAATAGTTCTCCCATCGATATATTCATGTTCTCTTTTCTGTTTATTTTCATTGGGCACGAACGGAGATTAGAATTTTCTTTCAACATTAAATGTGTTCCTATTTTTCATCGTTACCTTCGAATTGTCGCAGCATGCATTACTTTTCTGTATTTTTCTGGAATATTTCAACTATCAACCTCTTTAATAAATTACAGTATATGAAGTAGCTGTGAGATTGACTTGGTTTCACTTTTAAGATTTTCTCAATTTAAATGTTTGTCAAGATAAAAAGAACTAGGATGCTTAGTTGGAACGTACCAATCTTGGTTTAAGCCAAACTGCAGAGAGGTTCTTCTGATGACTATATCTTACTATACTTTGGTAAATGTAATATCATACCAATATATGATGCAGAAGAAAACCATTATAAAAAATAATGCCTGGTAAATGTAGTATCATTAATAAGGAAGTAGCCTCTATAGTGAACTTATTTTCTTTAGTCTGCCATGAATAGCCATCAGTTTTAGAAAACTAGTAGCCATTAACTGCATGCTAAAGAAAATGAGTTAACAGTAGTAGTTACTTCTTTACTGAGGACTCTCCAGCTATTCACTATACACGATTTCATTATAGAGGTGTTTTACTGTAGATAAAGATTTTCACTTGTCCTTGAGTGGATGCACTGCCTTAAATAACTCTTATAATTGAGCCCATTATTAAGGTAATTACACAAAAAATATAGAGACTATCGGATACATATTTTATAGTGAGTATATTTAATTGTTTGTATGCCATCAAATATCCATTTCGGTAATTAGTGAATTTACTAAAAATTCCTTTTGAAATTATCTTTTCTGAATAGTTTTCTCCGCTCTTAAGAGGATTTTCTTCAGTTCTCTTTTAGTTACTGCTCACCAGTGTAATTCATAGCTTTTCTTTATCTGCTGCACGGTCCAGTGAACAAAAGTCAACAGCTTATCAGGTGATCTAACGCAACTTTCAAGGCTAAAAATTCTCTAAAACAACACTTTTTTTGAAGTGAGGCTGTTATAATTAAAAACTATTACTATTTCAAATTGATTGTGAAACAGTTTTAAGGGGACAGTCCCAGGTTTGTAGAAACTTGCTATTATTGAAGCTACGGTTGTGAAACTTCGTACACATACAGTATATAAAAATTGAATTTAGTTTTGTTTTTGTTTATGAAATTTTTCGATTTGAAAAAAACGTGTTTCTCCCAAAGTTTTGAAGTTAGGGTACAGCAATTTTTTTGTTTTCGATGCTTCTATGAATGCTCTACAATATGTAGCGAACAAAATTTTGATTTTAGAATTTATTTATCGAAATTTTTCGAAATTTTACTTTTTCCCAAAAAAAATTTTTTAACAATGTATTTTCAAAAATCGAAGGTCATAATCAAAAATATATTTGCTACATATTGTAGGGAATTCATAAGATAATCGAATGCAAAGAAATGCAATGCCATAACTTCCAAACTTTTTGAAAAATATAAAAAATGATTACGAAATATACAACATTTGCAATTATTCAGGAGAACAATAATAATAAGAAATAACAAAAGAAGATAAAAACACACAAAAAAAATATTTTTGCGTTTGCCACTAAATCCCCTCAGGCCAGGATAGCCCGGTATTGTCCACTTGTAGGTGGAGGTGTCATCAGGCGCCACCTAACTCTCTGTGGTAAAGTTCAACACAAGAACAAGAACATCCACTAGTTTACCTATTTTAACTCCCTACCCCCTCCCTTCAAACCCCCCTCCACTGTCTCAGGAGTTAGTTAGCGATGTGATATTTTACCTACCTGAGTGTTAGAACACTAGGAACCCTTTAGTGAAGAAAAAAATATTTGGATCAAAAAACAGAAAAAGGCTGGGACTGTCCCCTCAATTCAACACTTCATATATTTGGTATGTGAGGTTATTTTAAAGCAACATTAGGTTGTATTTTGTATTAAGGCTGATTTAAAACAATGCTAAAATCAATTTATTTTCTGCAGTAGGCGAATGGGTGGTTATTAATAAAATCTCGTTCACATAGTATAAATTTTATTTGAATCGATAATGGATAATCAGATGAAATGAAACCGTAAAGTCATATAATTCGTCAAATTAGACAGAGTGAGATATAGGTAATCATGAAATTTTCTTTTAAATTTTACGTTGATTGAAGTAATGAGTCATTGTGAGTAATTGGTGGAATAATAACCCAATTTGGACTCTGGTCACAAAAACTGAAATGTTTTGATCCGCTAATTAGTTATTTGTCAAGCGGCGAAAGCGGCCACGTCAGCATTTATACCAAATGATGAAAAAAGACGGAACTACCAGCGAAAAGGCGCTAAAACTGTATTACTCTTCTGGGATTTCATTTAATTAATTAAACTGCCAAATATTCATGGCGTTCTTTTTAATTTCAATTTGCATATAGCATGTACGAGAAATATGACATAAATAATACACATTTAAACTTGAACCATTTTAAAAGATATATTAATGCTAAAATTTACCATTCCAATATATGAAGAAATGTTTAAAAAGTATTTATTTGTTTGTTTATTATTGGCATATAATTACATAGCTATAAAACACTCTTCGTTACAATTTTAATTTACAATTTTCTTTTGAATATAATTTATCTACTTATTGTGAGTTAAATGCTTAGTTATAAAATACCATAGAATGAAAAAAAGATCAATTGGAAGATTTCACAAGATATTTGGTACTGAAATTTTATTCGTATCAATAATTCCAATTCAATGACAAATTCTTTCTTAAAGTTATAAGTGAAAGCTGAAATCATTATGAATAGTATCGTTTTTAAAATTAAATAATATTACACCTAATTTCATTTTGCAATAGTTTCATTTAAAATAGTTCAATAATTCAAGGCATTCAAAATATCTCCAATTTACAAATTCTCCGTTCTATAAATGGTGTGACGTCATGACAGACGGACCATCAGAGTGGGTCACGTTCCATCGTAATGGTTTCAATTCCGCAAGAAATCTACACTCGAAATTGTTAACTTTTCCGCTGATTAAAACTTTTTGAATCTCTCTTTAAATTTTAATTTGGACGAGGAGAGAAGATGAAAAATGTTGAAAAAAAGCTGTGAGGTTTGTCTGATGTTCACAAAAGTGATTTAGGAAAACAAAATAAATGTGAGGAATAAAGGGGGGAAATAAATTAAAAGAAATTGCATTTCAGTTTGGTGTTAAATATTAGTCATTTATTTGTCTATTTATTTCCATTTCACAACTAGAAAAGGATAATTAAAAGGCAAATAAAGTAAAGAAAATATCCAATATTTCAAGTGATTTTATTAGTCAAGTCGGGTGAAGGACCTATCACATAGAAATTAAACTTGTGTGAAGAATTTACTATATTTTCCTAGAATTGGTTCACTGGAGGATACGCCTGACCGATCATATTTGTCTTCAGGCGTTATAAACCATTTTGCAACGCACATAGAGCTGTTAGACGATATGCTTGGTGCTAATACCAGCACTCTTGGTGGGAACAATCTAGTCACACTAACTTCATCAGACGTAACTTCTAAAATACATGGAATAAATGTTTGAAATTGTGAACATTACATGGTATATTTTGGCAAAAACTGAATATATAAAACACAGAATATATTATTAGGTTAATAATTACTCTGAAATTATGGGAGAATTTTTTTGAGTCACCCTGTACATAAAATCCCTTCATAATTTATTTTCTTTATTTTGTTGTTTAACAAATATATAATAAAGAATAGCATACCTAGCAAATACTAAAAAGCAAGGTTCATAAAAGAACTATAAAATTACAGAGCCTAATAACTATAGGAAGATAACATATCATAGTAAAATTCTAGATAGAAACAGATACAATATAAATCCCTATGAGGATATTGATTTATTATCGTTTTATTATTTTAGAATGAAAATTCACATGGAGATACAACTAAAGATCAAAATGCTCAACTTCCATGGCTGTGTCTACGTATTTTACTCTGTCGCTCCTAATTCATTTTTGTGTACTTGAGTAACAGAAATATAATTCAGGAACTACTTGGTTGTTCAATCGTAACAAATGGATCCTCAGTCGTAACAAAATGGTTCCCAAGTCGTAACAAAATGGGTCCCAAGTCGTAACAAAATGGTTCCCAAGTTGTAACAAAATAATTCCCAAGTCGTAACAAAATGGTTCCCAAGTCGTAACAAAATAGTTCCCAAGTCATAACAAAATTGTTCCCAAGTTGTAACAAAATAGTTCTCAAGTCGTAACAAAATGGTTCCCAAGTCATAACAAAATGGTTCCCAAGTCGTAACAAAATGGTTACCAAGTTGTAACAAAATAATTCCCAAGTCGTAACAAAATGGTTACCAAGTTGTAACAAAATAGTTCCCAAGTCATAACAAAATTGTTCCCAAGTTGTAACAAAATAGTTCTCAAGTCGTAACAAAATGGTTCCCAAGTCATAACAAAATGGTTCCCAAGTCGTAACAAAATGGTTACCAAGTTGTAACAAAATAGTTCCCAAGTCATAACAAAATTGTTCCCAAGTTGTAACAAAATAGTTCCCAAGTCATAACAAAATTGTTCCCAAGTTGTAACAAAATAGTTCTCAAGTCGTAACAAAATGGTTCCCAAGTCGTAACAAAATGGTTACCAAGTTGTAACAAAATGGTTCCCAAGTCGTAACAAAATTGTTCCCAAGTTGTAACAAAATAGTTCTCAAGTCGTAACAAAATGGTTCCCAAGTCGTAACAAAATGGTTCCTAAGTCGTAACAAAATGGTTCCCAAGTCGTAACAAAATGGTTCCCAAGTCGTAACAAAATGGTTCTTTAACTCCCAGTCACCTCAGAATTTCTCACCAAAATATCTGCAATGTCATTCTCCAGAACAAGTCAATCAAAATACCAACAGAAACTATTTCTTTTCGCACTTCAAATAATTTCTTCTAAAGCCTGACAGAGAAATATATTTCATCTATTATTATCAAATAGCTAAATGTTTAAATAGTAACCATAAATATTTAGTCATTACAAATTAATATTGTTATTATTAAAGATATACAGATAAAATTCTAATCATTTCACTCTAATATACAATTTTACATTATAACGTAACATCTAACAAAACTAATCTAAATAAGAAATAATTGTAACGTTTATTCATAATCACTTATCTAAAAGTTTCACAATATAATGCATTCACCTATAAATAATATATAGAAACTTTAGATCAAAATGTATCATCGAAATCTAACGCCAGTCAATTTACTGTGTATTCAATTATCGATATTCATCGAGCATAACATTTTCTTTCCTTAATGACGTACATGAATCATAAAAAGTTGCAATTATCACTAATTATCGTTAACGATGAGCATCATTATGATGAAAGACGAAGCCGATGCTTCTGATCGTGAAAACAGGATGAACACCTACGGATTTACGTGTCCGTTAGCTACCATCAGTCAATTTAAAACTTGTACCTTAATGTGTTTGCTTGAGCGTACTCTATGAATGTTGAGTGGATAAATTTATTATTCAAATAGAATCGAAGTTTGCCGAGGACTTCATGGCCAAATCATACTTTTGCGTCCGTCGATTCATAAGTGTTTGCAACTTGTCACTCTGAGTTTGAGAATTTTGAATGGAGTTCGGATTTTCTATTGGCATTTGAAATTGTATTGGCGTTCCAAGATTTATGGAAGGTACAATTGCTCGAGATTATGCGCCACCATCGAAAATAGTATGTGACTTCAGTTAAAGAGGAGGCAAATGCCTTCTTTGCCGGAAATAAGAAGAGAGGAGTCAGTGGAACTCCATATTGTATATGGAATTATATCACGAGGAAATATAATTAACACCATTTCTATCAATATTGGATCATGTTATGTATGTAGAAAATAAGTTACCCATTTATTTAAATGTTACAAATTTAGGGTAACTCTTGTTAAACTTTAGGGACGACAGTGTGCTCCATTGCCGTCAATAAAATATAGCATTCCTATATTGTACCTTCCACTGAGTAGTGTTCTCCTGAGTTATTGTAAATCTCTTAAATATTGATTGTTGAAGAAAGATTAAAATTTTTGTGGAAGTTTAACTTTTAATGAACCTTCTAATTATCGTATAGCTATTGTCTTACAAAATAAAATTTTGCGACAAGTCTGGAATAGTGAAATATGAATATAAAGCAATTCTAGTAGTGACAATATGATCGTCCAACCTACTTAATCTCGGCTATTAACATTACAGGTAATTACCCCTAAAATACAACATGGCTGACAAGGCTGATTGGAGTTGAAGTACCTAACCTACCCATCGTGTGGACCGGGGCTGGATGATCTATGAATTCTAACTACTTTGTGGCAGACTAATCCAGACTAAGAAGTGGAACTGGACTGCTAGGTGATATGGATGATGCTCAGGTCTAAGCCATGAATCTACCCTTTCTCCAGATGCACATAATAGTATGCTGTTTGGTATGGTAGATGAGTATAATTGCTTAAACTATTTACTTTAAATTTCCGTCCACTGATAGCTCTTTGTTCTGCTAGTATTTACAGTTTTTCTAACTTGATAAATATGGGTTATAAATTTGCCTTGCCACCTTTAACTCCATTAAACACCTCTGCCTTAAATATGGTAGAGGAGTGGGAGTTTTGGCATAGAAACTATGACAGGTATATTAGGATGGCTAAAATAACTGCTGAGCAGGATAAATTAGACATATTTTATACTTTTATAGGACGCCAAACTGAAGATTATTTAAGGAATCTACCTAATTTCAGTGATCTTGATAAAGTGGAAGATTTATTGAATTCAGTTAAAACTAAATATGTTAAACTTCCTAATGTATTGTGTGAGCGTTTTGAGTTCAGACAGGCTAAAATTTTGCCAAATGAGTCCATACATGATTTTAATGCTAGACTTAATGTTTTGTCTAAGCATTGTAGTTTTGATGAATATAATAGAGATATGGCTCATTTAGATCAAATAATTTTAAACTCTTGTAAACTTAGAGAGAAACTCTTATTAGAAAAAGATCTAACACTAGATAAAGCTTTAGATATAGCTAAATACGCTGCTGAAGGTGGCAAGTGGATGAATCAGTTTTTAGAAGCTGGATCATCTGTTTCGCCTGAAGTTAGAGTTAAACAGGAAGTAAATTTCAGTAAACAGATTAAAAATACTGCCATATACTCTAAAAATAAAAATAGGTCCTGCTACAGATGTGGAAGTAATCAACATTTAGCTAATGATAAAACCTGCCCAGCTTTAAAAGTTAAATGTCATAAATGTGATATAACAGGCCATTTTTCTAAACATTGTAAATCTAAAGTTACTAAGAAAGTTCAGCCACAAAATAAAATTGAAGCTGACGTTAAACAGGTTTTTGCTGAAGAAATTAGTAACGACCCTTTGTGTTTCTTACAAGTTAGATCATATTCTTATAAATTAAATTCCACATCTGTAACTGATTATAAGTATTACCTTGATTTGTTGATTAATGGTGTAAAAGTTAAATTTTTAGTTGACACTGGTAGCGATGCTACACTAATTCCATTAAGTGTTTATAAGAAACTAAATGATGTAAAACTGTGCAAAGCTTCTGCAACTCTAGCTGATTACCATGGCACAAAAATTAAAACTGCGGGGGAATGTGAATTAAATGTTGTTAAAAATTCGGATCAATTTAGGGATAAAGCTTTTGTTACTATGGACGAAGAAAAAGCATTACTAGGAAGAACTTGGATTTCACAATTAAAACATGTTAATTGGCACCAACTTCTAGTTGGTAGTAATGAATTAAGTGAATGTAATGCTGTTTCTTCAGCGCAAAATGTAGATCTTGAAAACATTATGGATAACTATAAACATGTTTTTGGCGAAAATCCTAGGCATAAAGTTTTAAATAGAACTGCACATTTGGTGCTGAAGGAAGGTGCTAATCCTAAATTTGTACCTGCTCGTACTTTACCCTTAGCTGTTAAACCGCTTGTAGAAGCAGAAATAAATAAAATGGTACAAATTGGTTTCTGGACACCAGTGACAGAATCCAAATGGGCTACTCCTATAGTTCCCATTATGAAAGAAGGAGGTGGAGTTCGTTTGTGTGGTGATTACAAGGTAACATTAAATCCTCAGTTGGAGGTGGCTCACCACCCTTTGCCTACTAATGAAGAGATTTTCACCACACTAGGTGGTAATAAATTGTTTTCTAAAATTGATTTGTGCCATGCTTTTAATCAGTTAGAACTTGATGAGGCTAGTAGGGAACTTTGCACAGTTAATACTACTAAGGGATTATTTAAAGTAAATAGGCTGCCATATGGAGTTGCTAGTAGTCCAGCACTCTGGCAGCGTACTGTTGATAGCATTTTGGCTAAATTGGAAGGTGTGTTATGTTTTGTAGATGACATCCTAATTGCAGCACCTGATGTTAAAACTCATAATAATCGTGTTAAAAATGTGCTTGAACTTTTGAGTAAGAACAATATGCATGTTAAACCTTCTAAATGTTTATTTGGTGTATCTAGTGTATCTTACTTAGGATTTAAAATTGATGCGGAAGGGGTACATAAAACTGATGATAAAATTAAAGCTATAAAAGAGGCTAAAACACCCACTTCTGCAACCGAAGTTAAAAGTTTCATGGGACTTGTTACTTTTTATGCTAGATTTGTACCAAATTTAGCTACTATTGCTGCTCCACTTTATGAGTTAACTAAAAATGACGTTAAGTTTTTTTGGTCTAAACAATGTAACAATGCATTTAATGAGTTAAAAACTGAATTGACCTCTTCTAGATTTTTGACTCATTATAAACCAGAGCTTCCTTTGACATTGGTTTGTGACGCATCTTCAGTGGGTGTAGGCGCTATTTTGGCACATATCTTGCCAAATGGTGAAGAGAAGCCTATTGCATATGCGTCAAGAAAATTACAAAAGGCTGAGAGAAATTACTCTCAAATAGATAAGGAAGGCCTGGCTATTATATTTGGAGTGAAACATTTTCACTATTATTTGTATGGCAAATCAACATTTAATTTAGTTACAGACCATAAACCTCTTTTAGCCATATTTGGTGAAAAATCTAAATTACCTTCGTTGGTTGCAGCAAGGTTACTGAGATGGGCTATCATCCTCAATGCTTATAATTATAAGATAGAATTTAGAGCTTCTAAAGATCATGGTAACGTAGACGCATTGTCTAGATTACCTTTGTCACATGACATTTCAAAACCTGAGGAAACAATTCAGTCAACTTTGCTAATATCACAAGTACCTGGTCCTGTGACTTCCTTAGATGTTGTTAAAGCTACTAAGAATGATAAAATATTATCTGTTGTACATGACTGTATTGTAAATGGTAGTAATTTACCAGATGATCCTGCCTATGCTTCATACCGTAAAGTAAAAGATCAATTAAATTCTGATCAAGGAGTAGTCTTAATGATTAATAGAGTGGTGATACCACATAGTTTGCAAAGTAAAATTTTAAATTTGTTGCATGAGGATCACATGGGAATTACTAAAACTAAGGGACTAGCAAGATCATATGTTTGGTGGCCGCATATAGATGACCATATTGAAACTATGATAAAATCGTGTATTGCTTGTCAAACTCATAGAAATAATCCCTCTAAGCATGTTTCCCATTCCTGGGAGTATCCCCAAGGTCCATGGCAGCGCCTACATATAGATTTTGCAGGTCCTTTCAGAGGTCATAATTTCATGTTAATTGTAGACTCTTACAGTAAATGGCCTGAGATAGTGAAGATGAGTTCTACTACTTCATTTGATTCAATTAAAGCGCTGAAATCTTTATTTGCCCGTTATGGTTATCCTTTACAAATTGTAAGCGATAATGGCCCCCAGTTTATATCTAAGGAATTCTCTGATTTCATGTATTCTTGTGATATTACTCATATCAAATGTGCTCCATATCATCCAGAAAGTAATGGGGAAGCTGAGCGATTTGTGCAGACTTTCAAAAATTATGTAAAGATTTCCAATGTTGAAAATAGTGAGTTAGATAATTCACTTCTAAAATTCCTGATGACATATCGCTCAACTCCTCACTCTGTTACTGGGTATTCACCTTCTTATCTCTTGTACAATAGACAGATTCGTACGCCTTTAGATTTGCTGAAACCTAATATTTCTAAAATGTTGAATGATAAGCAAATTGTTAATAGGGATAAACTTTGTAAACCAGTATCACTATTTAAAGAGGGGGATAATGTTCTTATGAGAAATTATTTCGGTAAAGTCAAATGGTTCTCCGGTGTAGTTTTTAAAAAACTAAGTGACTTGCACTACATTATAGAGAGTAATGGTAAGCATTATAAACGACATGTAGATCAATTGAAGCTATTTTATGAAGGTCTGTATCCCGTAACCTCTTTCGACTTTGACAAAAAGAGTGAACCCTCGTGTAGTGATGCTGGTAAAGTAAATGAACCTAATTGTGAGAGAGAAAACTATTTGCCTTACAGATCAAATAGAGGAGTTCCTCCTAAACGATTTCCTATGTAGTTTAGATTTTTGTTAAGGGGGAAGATGTTATGCATGTAGAAAATAAGTTACCCATTTATTTAAATGTTACAAATTTAGGGTAACTCTTGTTAAACTTTAGGGACGACAGTGTGCTCCATTGCCGTCAATAAAATATAGCATTCCTATATTGTACCTTCCACTGAGTAGTGTTCTCCTGAGTTATTGTAAATCTCTTAAATATTGATTGTTGAAGAAAGATTAAAATTTTTGTGGAAGTTTAACTTTTAATGAACCTTCTAATTATCGTATAGCTATTGTCTTACAAAATAAAATTTTGCGACAAGTCTGGAATAGTGAAATATGAATATAAAGCAATTCTAGTAGTGACAATATGATCGTCCAACCTACTTAATCTCGGCTATTAACATTACAGGTAATTACCCCTAAAATACAACAGATCAAACTATAGAAAGTAAGTTAAATTAAAAATCAAGAATTGCTTCAGAGAAATATACTGTATCATCAAAGACACAACGATAGTTCTGAATTTAGGTTTCAAATTTAAACTTTAGTGTAATATAGTGTTTGGTGTTTGGTTAAACGTTTGGACTCGGTTATTGTTCCATGTATCATTAATTGACATTGACAATTTATTGAAAGTTCTGATATTGCAAAAAAGTTGAAGATCATTAGAAATATTTTCATCACACTGGAAAACAGTATACCCCAATCAGAGATGTCCTCACATAGTTCTCATGCTGGAAGAATAGTCTCACACAGTTTTCAGGCTGGAAGAATAGTCCTCACACAGTTTTCAGGCTGGAAGAATAGTCCTCACACAGTTCTCAGGCTGGAAGAATAGTCCTCACACAGTTTTCAGGCTGGAAGAATAGTCCTCACACAGTTCTCAGGCTGGAAGAATAGTCTCACACAGTTTTCAGGCTGGAAGAATAGTCCTCACACAGTTTTCAGGCTGGAAGAATAGTCCTCACACATTTTTCAGGCTGGAAGAATAGTCCTCACACAGTTCTCAGGCTAGAAGAATAGTTCCCCAGGCAGAGATGTCCTCACACAGTTCTTGGTCTCATATACAAGAATTGCGTTTGGACAATCAGTGCCGGAGTGAACAGAACTGCTACCACGAAGACGCTGAACTCTTGATTTGGTATAAGTAGGTTTTACTTCAGCGATAGTCCTCAAATGTTTTCTTGATAATCATTCTGAAAAGAAGAATATAAGTTGTTGTATATGTTTGTTTAATTCATTATTGGTACTAACCTTCAATCCAATGCATTTGGTCAGTTTTGAATTTCGACGAAGCTCTTTCTGCAAAAAAAAAGAGAAATAGTATGAAATATAAGACCAGTCTGTTATTTTATATTCGCCTGCAAGTAAAAGATCCAGGGAAAAGACTCTCTCTAATTTAACTAGAGAAAGAAGCGGAGTGAAGTTTTCAGAGAGCATTTCTATGTCGGTATAATTGTGGCTCAATTCTATAGCACTCGACTGCACCATCAAATGGTCATTACTGATATTGCCATCAGCAACACACCAAAGGGAATATATTTTTGATAACCTTTTCTCTTCGATTCTTTTGTTTCTTTATCTAGATATGATATATAAATCATTTATAGATTAGTGAACGGCAGTAATTGAATTTTGATAAAGATATGGAGTGAATATTGGAGTTCAGTAAATATTTTGTGTTCAATTAAATGATCTCAGATGGAATGAATGGGTTAGGTTTGAAGTTAGGTTTACATTGATCCTGAAAATAGGAAGAAAATAGATCTTTAATGCGATTTATTATTTGAATTTTAAAATTTTGTGACAGCTCAGAAAAGTTTTCCAGTCACTAAAGGTTGCCATGATTTTGAGTTTCCTTTATTAGCTGTACTTCCAAAACATTTTGTATCTTTATGAAGTCAAAATAAATTCCCCAAAAAAAATATCGTAATGAAAATAATTCTATTCTAAATTTGAAAACATAAAAAAACAGAGCATTCATCAAATGAAAAAGCGCATAAAAAAGTAGGAAATTATAAATCCTAATTCCATAAAAAAAAATAATTGTAATTTCATTATTTTCTAACTAACAGAACCCCTTAACTCAATATGCTAACTCTTACCTAAATACTACCTCACTCTAAAGTTTCAGATGCTCATGTATTCGAATAATCAAAAGGTTGTAGCGTAGATTTTAATTAGAATTGCATACACCGAATTTGCAAGTACTGAACTTTGTACAAACAACCAAGCGTTCGCAAACCTGTATGAAGACTTCACAAAAAGTTACAGAAACAAAAATAGAATGTAAATAACAGAAATGTTGATGGTAATTTCACAGCAGTTTCATGCAATATTTACTATAGTGATCAATCATTTCGAAAAGTTTTTATCAGAGAGATGCAAATATTTATGACGGTTACAGCCCCAATTCCTCCACAGACATCATGGCTTGGAGCCTCCAGAGACTCTTTCCGCGTCTCAATTCAAAGTTTGTATTCTAATTTAAGTCTCCAGTCCTGGCTAAAGGTAATCTGATCCATGTCATAACATCGAATTAACAGACCAGCCTGATTAGTTACAGATGGGGATTGGGGGAGGGGCGGGGTGAGAGAGTGGGGGAGGGGCGGGGGTAATATTGTAGAGAGGCAGCTGTTGTCAACGCAACAAAATATTAAAGGAACAGAACGCGAATTTTGAGGATTGGAGGAGAGGGAACTAGATTGGCTGTAAATGAAACGTAATCAGTGCGCTTGTGAAACTGAAACTTAAAGGCGTAAATTAGGTTAGAATATAATACATGGGTGAAATGAAGCACATTGAAAAGTGCATATGTAGATAATAGGAGGATTCGTGAACAAATGTAAAGAATGTGTAAAATAACTGAAACTTACAGAAGAGGAATAATAAACGTAAATAAAGATTAAAATATACTGACAGCAGCGAGTATGATAGTAACATATAAATTAATAGAAAGTAAAAAGTGAAAGAAAAACCTAAGTGGAGATTAACATAATATTTAAAAATCAGAATATTTTAAAACAATATACAAAATCATAATCATTGTTCCCTTATTCCATTTAATGCTTTCCTCCGCAATTAATCAACTTTCATCGGTGATATTTATAGTTATCACATATATGATGTGAACCTAATTTTTCTTTCTATATAGTGATTCTATTCAGTCATTTAAAGTCTTAATGAAAACTGATTATGCAGAACATAAACAGTTAAACTTTGTCAACTTAATAACTTTTCATATTAATTTAATAAATATTCTATTATTTGGGAAAAATATATTTTGATTTTACGACACCCTTCAAAATTGGCTCGTAGGTTTCCTAGGCATTATCTTCATTTAATTGCCCTTTAATGATGCCATGAAGAATATAAAGTTTTTACGGCCGATCTAGCCTAAAAATTCTGCTGACGAAGCTAATTTGGACGTCATTTTTGAATTATTCTAGACGGACCAATCACAGTGCAAGGTGTCACTCTAATTCTAACCAATCACAGACCTGATGATTATTATGCCTAGTCATGGAGAAACTAATTGAACAATTTATATAAAAAGATAAGGATTATTTTAGTCTACAATAGCTGCGTCTATTTTGTCTGATATTAACACTTTGTTCTATCTGTGACCAAACACCATATGTCAGGAGGCCATCATCATTCACAACTGGGTCACCATTCATCACCTTTTTTAATTGGCGTGATATGCGTTAACAATGATTTATAAGTTTAAGTTATCAGTGATATACCAATTAGGGGGCAAAAAAGTGCTCCATTTTGAACAGAATTGATGGCACGGGGAAAAAATAGCGCTATAGTTTGGCATGTTTTTTTAAGAGTCTTTAAAGTAGAGAAATTTATCCTATATTAATAAAAGCATTGTAAATATTACTCACTATTCTATATAGTCTTTTAAATAACGAACACACAGATATTGAAATCATTTCTATCACATATCGATAGCGTAGATAAAAAGAGCGAGTGAAAAGGTATGATTGAATCAATTAGGATATATTCATTAGAATTAGAAGAGCACCTGCGGTTAACATTTGCCACCATGTCCAACAAAGCATTCACTCCGCTGCCCTTACTTTGAGTGGAATATTTTAGCGCACTATTTTCACTCCCGCCGGCATACAAGAAAATTGAATTACTGGAATTCAGTCATCGGATGGAAAATATTCTAAAAGTTTTAGAGTGAGAGTGGAACATATTCGAATTAATGTGTCTGCTTGATGTGTTCGATGATACATCAAAACTAGGATTGGAAATGATCATTCCTGATATCACTTTTTTTAACAATATGTTAACTAATTTCAGTGTGACATTCTCCTCATTTGATAACTCATTATTATTCACTCTCTCCCTCCCTCTCCAATTGCTTCATTTATCTGTTTTTGTTATCGTTGTTTCTGTTGCATTTCCCCCTCATTGTCATGCCATTAATTTATTCCATCGTCTGCTTTTTATCAAGACCCTGACTCTTTCAGGACACTTTTTATACCAGGGATGAGCATTCATCCTATGTTTTCATTATTCCCCTTTTGCACTGCTCCTTCTAAGGATTCCCTTTCCCTTATGTTTCATCAGCGAACTTTGAAGGGAGAAGGGACTTACTGTTTTCCCTTCTTCCCCTTCAGCTGCGATGACCGAAGGGACTTACCGAGACAGTTTCTCTTCACTCCTTCATATAACCAATCTGGAACAAAAAAGATGGCAATTAGTTATAATCCGAATGAAGAATTTAATGATCAATAAGCTGGTACTTATGAAGATTTATCTTTTTATTATTTGAAGATGAACGAATTGGATAATGATGTTGTCTCTTCAAAAACAAACTGCAAGAACCAATTATTCGAACCTAAATGCACATTTATTTTCACATATCAAATTCGATCATATTAACGAATATTATTAATTGACAATATTATATATTGATAAAAAAATGAGATATTAGATTATTTCATCATTTAACATATATGTGAATAAATCTGGTAAAGTTGTTAAGTTTACAAGAGATATATGAGAATATAATTCGTATTATAAATGGGATTTCTCTCATTCATATCTTATTTATCGCAACTGAAGTTCATTTTTTGTTCATCAAGTATCACGTTTCGTACGTAGGTTGAAGCATAGAAAGTTCGATGCGAACTACCGGGGCGTAAAATTGGTCTCGGGAGAGCCAGTTCTCCTGCTCGCAGAAGAGCTAATTCGTCTCAGCAAACAGAGTCCAAGGCTCTTAATTGCATTTTTAGTTCCTCAGTTGGCTCTCTAATTAACAGTCAATGAACAGCTGGTGGATGTCTTCCTGTCAACTGCCTGTCTGTCAGAGACTAGCTGGTGGGAAGGTATGGAAGTCGTGGGGGTTTGTGTGGGTTGGTTAGAGGTACTCTTCTTTGAAATTTAATTGAAAACAATGCTTAAAAGCTTCAAAAATTCTGAATATTTACAGCATTTCTACGTTTAAAAGTAAGATATAGAGATAAATAGCTATCTAAATCATTATTATTGATCAATAAGTTACTGATTGGTATACAAAATGTTCATTATCTAAATAGAATAACGAAACTATTGATTTTCATTATTCAATTGGGTTTCAATAAGGTTTAGTACTATTGAAAATGAAAAAAGAGAATTAATTCGACATATTTCAGTCAATAATTCAATGTTTACAATTTTGTTAGGTGTTTCGATTTAAGAACAATAATTAAAAGATGCATTTAAATCAAAAATTTGGTTCGAAATAATTGTTGAACTGTAAAGTCATCGTTAATTTGTCAAATAAATGAAGACGAATCACTTTTATTCTATCACAGCAATGTTACTCTGTGCATTGGAAATAAACGCACCATAAATTAAGGGAGAAAAAGCGTCTAATTCAGAAGCAGCAGACGTCCATCACAATAAGTCATGTAAATGAGACACGATGGAATCAATTCAAAATAGCCTATATTCTTTTTCTTGGCGTGAATTTGAAGTCCGTTTGATGGTCGCGCCGGTAGCGGAAAAAGAAAGACGAATGGCTTCAATGGAACACTTTCAATCATCTCCTACAATTAATTATCGACGGTCTTTGTCGCGGACGGCTCCGTGAATTTATAGCTATGAAAAATTCAGCAGAGAGCCAATACGATAGGGGGTTAGGGGGCATTGTGTGCATAAACCCCCTAGTGATTTATGAGTGGGTTATTTCTTGCCACACTTTTGGGTAATATATATTAAGGATTGATAAAATATACATCGACGGGAGAGCTCCGTACTCTGCAGCCGGTAAAAATTGCGATATGGGATGAACTTTTTTGCTACAGCAAATTCATTAAATGGTGATTTTTAAAAGGAACTTTTGCTATTCATCTGCTTCCCAATGGAAATATATACTGTTAAGAAATCTGAAATGTGCTACAAATTATAACTTGGGTGCATTATAATTATTTTCTAAAACTAAATTCACAACAGCTAATAAATACTGCAAATACTCTTTCCAAAATAGTCTGGACTGTTAGCAAAACTATTATAATATATTATTATCTTAATTATTATCTTAATTATTATTTTAATTATTTAAAGAAGGTTTGCTTCTTCTGGCAGGGGGCCTTTTAAAAAAAAAAAAAAAAAAAAAAAAAAAAAAAAATATTATTATCTGACAATATCCTTCGATTCATTTTATTTGTCATTTGTATATTCAATGCAGTATTTCAACCATTCGTTCACGGAAGTGCATTTTGAAAAAAAAAATCTGTTCCAGAGTTCACTAATTATTATCATAATAATATCAAATCTTCTCACCATAATTTTTGATATAAAACATATTTTCAATAGTTCCAATATTATCTTCCCAATCATGACCATTAGTTTCGCTCTCTATAGTTGTTTGCACAATTTAAGTAACAGAAGATAACTCCTATGTCCCAACAATGAGAAGATAGTATGCATGTCGTGTGACGGTCATTCTTTAAACAAGACAGTAAAATAGATGCCGTGGCAGATATGAGTTCAACTAATTAACATTCGTACTGCGTATGGCTCAGGCGACTTGGACAAAAACTAAAAGAGATGTGCACTGTCTGGAGCTTCAAGGTACCTTAGAATGACTCAAAACTTACCACTGGATCTGGAACCTATATTATGCAGTCTATGAAGATACAAAGGGGCTCACCTGAACTGAGTTGTATGCGTGGAATAATGATTTATGAAATGTTTTCTCTACGTATGATATATCTCATTTCTTTTAGAAGACAGATTGAATTGATTCCTTAAAAAAGTGACACTATGTTTAATAATCATATTTCATTGTATTTTAAATGTGAAATAAAGTGACCAATATATTGATTAGTTAGCAGTCTGAAAAAATCACACCAAATATCATAGAAAATTGTTTGGGATTCTAAATTTTATGTACAATTATACATGCTACTTATTCAACTAATGATGAAGTTAACTCGCACGGTGGCGATATGTTTTAGTTCATTTATAAGGCTATTGATTTTTAGAAGAGATAATGTAGATGTTGTTCTCTTGTAGGTATATTCTCAGTGCCGCTACACGGAGAGCTGTGGGTCTCTTGTAGGTATATTCCCAGTGCCGCTACACGGAGAGCTGTGAGTCTCTTGTAGGTATATTCTCAGTGCCGCTACACGGAGAGCTGTGAGTCTCTTGTAGGTATATTCCCAGTGCCGCTACATGGAGAGCTGTGAGTCTCTTGTAGGTATATTCTCAGTGCCGCTACACGGTGAGCTGTGAGTCTCTTGTAGGTATATTCCCAGTGCCGCTACACGGTGAGCTGTGGGTCTCTTGTAGGTATATTCCCAGTGCCGCTACACGGAGAGCTGTGAGTCTCTTGTAGGTATATTCCCAGTGCCGCTACACGGTGAGCTGTGGGTCTCTTGTAGGTATATTCTCAGTGCCGCTACACGGTGAGCTGTGGGTCTCTTGTAGGTATATTCCCAGTGCCGCTACACGGTGAGCTGTGAGTCTCTTGTAGGTATATTCCCAGTGCCGCTACACGGTGAGCTGTGGGTCTCTTGTAGGTATATTCCCAGTGCCGCTACACGGTGAGCTGTGAGTCTCTTGTAGGTATATTCCCAGTGCCGCTACACGGTGAGCTGTGGGTCTCTTGTAGGTATATTCTCAGTGCCGCTACACGGTGAGCTGTGGGTCTCTTGTAGGTATATTCCCAGTGCCGCTACACGGTGAGCTGTGAGTCTCTTGTAGGTATATTCCCAGTGCCGCTACACGGTGAGCTGTGGGTCTCTTGTAGGTATATTCCCAGTGCCGCTACACGGTGAGCTGTGGGTCTCTTCAAACATCTCGCGCCTGTCTATTTCCCAGGCCATTATAGAGTAACTCGAGACTCAGGTTTGTTTGTCATACTTTCCTCAGACTTCTGGCAAATATGGACACACGAAACTATATAAGAAAGATTCTCAGCGGACGAAAATATCGAGTGACGTCCTTGCTTAGCTAAAATGGGTTATCTTCTCTTGAATTATCTTATTGAAATATATACTTAGCCTCCTAGTCCACTCCTAGCAAGCCTTTCAGATATTTTACTACAAGTCACTCTCTGCAGTCCATTTCACTCTCTTCAGCCCATTTCACTCCCTTCAGCCCATTTCACTCCCTTTAGCCCATTTCACTCTCTTCAGCCCATTTCACTCTCTTCAGCCCATTTCACTCCCTTCATCCCATTTCACTCTCTTCAGCCCATTTCACTCCCTTCATCCCATTTCACTCTCTTCAGCCCATTTCACTCTCTTCATCCCATTTCACTCTCTTCAGCCCATTTCACTCCTCACAACCCATTTCGCTCCTCAAATTTAGGTAACTCAATTTAGTGTTCATTTAGAGATATTCTCGTATCCGTGCTACGCAGCCTCAGATGATAGCACTCCCATCCCAAATGACTAATTCGAATCATTATCGTTATACCTCCGCAAATTCGCTTGGAAGATTTCTCCTCATTCTTTTATTCCTCGTACGTTCTTTTGAAATGATTATCAATTTAGATAATCACGTTAAACGATGACTGGATTAGAATTATCATTCTGGAATGCAAAATCACAATCAAATAGCAGAAATGATGAATGTTTTCTACATTATAAATATTGCGTACCATATTGTTCTGCATTCTGAAATTTATCGGTCCAAAAAAGATCAAGATTGAAAACGTAATAAATATCGTGCAAAAATGAAATGATAAATAGTTTAATTAAATAGATATGTTGTAAAAGAAAAAATATTGATAATGGTTATCCTGTAGGCTATATTATTAGGCTATAAGAATTAAAGTCAGAGAATACCTACTGAGAATACATCACACAGAGGCAGATAATCTAAATCTAATTAAAGCCTGAATATTCCATTAAAATGATGAGTGTAATTATTCATCGCAGCATTAATTACAATATTAAGTGCCAATGGAACGTGCTAGAACACATTGGGGAATTTGTGTTAATTATCGAGTGTACGGTGTACCCATTGCCTCAGTTAACATTATATGCATGCAAATGGTATATTTTTCTTAAAATGGTTTATAGATAAAACATAAACAAAACCTTTCGTATAGTCCTCATGAGTACGTACATATATTTATTGATATGAATAGGACTCATTATACCTCTCATAAGCGTAGTAAATATCATTTCTCATACCACTATATCTAACAGCCTGAATAAATAATGAGCTGAAGCCAAGCGACCGTTTACCGTAGAGTTCCTCGTCTCATAGTAAATCGTCTCGATTCCCCGCAATAATGGCAGCTTCATCCTCATTAGCAACATTCATAAGATGAAGGAGTTGTTTACATTATCTTGTATTGTGATGTGGCGGTAGTAAAAGAGCGTAAAGTGTCATACGATGTGTTCGCTAGGTTCTACCTAAGCCTCACTAAAAACAGCGTGGAGCCAAGTTGGGAGTAATGGCGCTAGTTTGCACGTTAGCCCTCAAGTTATGACTGTGTGGGCCTATAGGATTTCCCTCTCTTATCTAAAGACAAAGGCTGATGTTTTTGCGATATTTTATTGCCGTGCTCTGCTGCTTCCAGAATGTAAATCATGGAGTTGTGATTTGTAGCCGTGCTGAAGCATATGGAAGTACAAGAGGCGTCAAGTAAAGGCTACTGCATACACAACTATTTGGCTAGGCAATAAGTAATATTCTCTTGATGAACTTCCTGAGTGTTCTCGTGAGAAGAAAGATTATGAATGGATTTAAAATAGGTACTTATACTTACATTATTAATTTTTAAATTAAAATAACAAAACTTATTTTGCCATTTATAATTCAAACTCTTACCTAATTTTGTCCACACGATAGCTAAATACTGACATTAAACTATACTTAAAGGAGCTTCTATTTAGAAGTAAATAAAAATATAAAATTAAGCTTCGCCATCAACAGTTGAAATTAAATTTTTCTCCTTATACCAGACTTAATATTCAATAGTTTTAAAGAGATGGGAACATTATCACAACTCTTCCAAGAGCCCCAAAGATCGATCCAGATGATTTTCATGGAGAGTATAACAGCAAAAGTTTGATCATTACATACAGCTTCTGGAAGTGCGAGAAATGGTCTCAGGTCCAACAAATGAATTCTATTCAGTTAGGTACATACAATTGAATTGTGGCGGAGTATATTTAGATAGAGCCCCAGGCCTCCAAAGTCGTCAGTGTCCTATGATGACCGCATTGGCACCATTCCAAATAGATTTCAGATCATCTAAAACACTCCAGTTCAGTCAAACGAGAGAGACAGACTTTCTACTGGAAAGAGAAAATTGTGTTAAGAGTTAGTTTGCATCGTTTTCAACTGATGTGGAATAATGTTAACGAATGCGAATGATAACAATGATTGTGTACCTTTGTTAACTCTGTATCTTTGTTTGTTAACTGCGTTTATTTGTTTTTATCGTCGTATTTTTGTTAGATAACTAGGTTTTTGTACATTAACCGCGTTTCTTTGATTGATAACCGAATTCATATTGTTAGACATTATTAAAAAAGATTATCATTTGTTTAAAATCATAAAGGAGTGAACAACAGTTAAATACAGGAGTAATGATTTGAACAATAAATCTATTAATTACCAGCAATGGTTTTTGTTCATCTATATAATAGTCGGAGCATTATTTCCTTAGGAATGTTATCTCAAGTTTCATTCTTAGGATCTCCACTGTTTATGTAATGTTCTAATTCGATGAATAAATTAGAGAAAGACCTTTAAAATTTCAGCACCAACATATATATTTATAAATAGATGGATGAGTATAAATAAATAAGTATAAATGTAATGTAAACTTTAGAGCAAGACCTAAAGAAACACGGAACTTGAGTGTTCAAAAATATTGTATTTAGTTTAAATGAAATTCATTTTACTATTCGACAAATTATTTTTTCAAATTCAGAAATTTTTCTAATAGAAAAATTGAAAACATATGTCAATTTGAAGAATATATATTCTAACAATTATAAAACCGAGATAAAATATTGCAGCCATAAATAATTACTATCGCAATGATATGATTAAAAACATTCCTTATGATCTTTATCGGCTTTGTTGAAGGATTGCCATTTTTAAAAGAAACACGGACATGTGTCTCGGTTATCCTTTGTTATTAAACTAAATGTTTTCTTTGTTAATAGGAGGCAGGGTAAGGGAAACTTGATGTGCTTTGTCAAACGTAACAAAAAAGTATGAAGATAAAGCCAAATGAAAATATAAAAATATCATTAAAAAATAACTTTAGATTATATTTTCTAAGACATAACTCATTATTATCCCAATGGAAATCTCAAATAATAACAATAGGTAGTAATAATCTCGTCAGTGAAATTTGTAACTACATAATGTATATAGTATTCTAAAGTAAATATTGCTGGAGTGTTTATCGTGAAATATGTACCACGTGCTAGATTTACATTACAAAGTTTCGATTTGAAAAGTTGTATCAGAGTGGAATTGAAACTCATTACAAGAAGTTCGTCATTTGGAGTTCCTTTGAGTTGGGTTCGAAAGAAAGCATCCTTTGAACAACGAAGCGATCAGGAGTTAAAAACTCTCACCAACTAACTGCACATATCCAACAGGTCAAAAATGGAATTGGCTTGAAAGCCGAAACTACGCGGGCTTTCAACCAAGCTCTTCTGTTTGTTATCTCTTCGGGTTGAATATGATATTCTTGTTCCGAAACGCTCACACAAGAACATTTTACCACCAGACACAGAAAGTTCACTTTGAAGTGCGGAGTTTATTTTGCAGAGACAGCGTTTGATGTCGTTAGTACCAGAGGGCGCTAGCAGAGCAATTTGCATAGAGTGTTCGTAGGTAGGTAGGTGCAGACGGATAATACAATTACTCCTCCATGTTGAAGGACGCATCAAATTACACATCCCACAGTGTGCTGGCCTCAGAAGGACCATAAATTTTAGGGGAGAAGCATCTTGCTGCTGTCACAAGGTGTTAACATTTGTCATTGCAGTCGGGTTTCAGATTACTTCATCCAGGGAATAGATCAAACCAATACAAATGCTCGAATTGCACTATCAATATTGAATATCCGAAATAACTACTTGGAGAATTTGGGCTAATGTTCTTCGAATACAATAAGATTCTTCTTATGCAAATAAGTAATTCGAAATTGTATTCTTAATTACCATATTATAATCAGAGATATCTTCAAATAAGGCTCTTTATTATTATAAAACAATATGATTTATTTGTTTTAGCGGGTAATATCATGACGCAAGTGCAGTTCGTCTTCAGCAAGTCAATGAGATTGACGACTAAAAAGTCACACGAGTACAGTGGAAGAGTAAACATTCTCTCAGGAAATCATTCACTGGAATAATGGTGTGTAAATAGGGAAATGAAACTTTAATATTTGCACTGCTTAACTCAAACTTACAGACTGTTCCAATATATCATATAGGTAATAGCTGATTAATATATTAAAATGATAAAAACAATCCAAATATTGCTTACAAGGTGTAAATAACAGAGCAAAGTAATGATGTAAAAATTAGAGTTCTGAATTTGAACTCGAATATAACAAATCTAGATATAGCTATACAATAATTTATAATCTTTTTTAAAACATTTTACATTTTCAGTTGTTTTAAATCGCACTGTAACTCTTCTTAGTTTTATCAATCTCATCTATATTCTAATTAAAACAAAGTCCATTGAATAGGTACTGATAGACCAACATTGAAAAAATTACTGAATCTCATGGAACAAATTGAAACATTTCTTCATCATTCAAAAAGTGAAATGAAATGTTTAATCAATCAAAGAATAACTAATATTAAAGATATAAAGAACTCCTATTATTTCATTAGAATTAAGATACACTTACAGACCTATAGAATTATTACAGGTTCATTATTAATCTACATATATTACGAACAATTTTCATGAACAACAAAATGATAAAAAAATTCAAATTCACTACTTAGTTTAGCAAAATACACATTGTGAAGCAAGATAGTTCGAAATATCTCTGGTTGAAATTCGAATTCAAACTGTAGTTTTAGTGTAGGTATCCTTATCGCACCCCAGAACATTAGAAGGACATTATCCCCTCCCGTAGCTTTGCTCCACCCAATCAATATTCAGAGCAAACACGCCCCAAAAAGCGTGTCTGCAGAGATTGTTTTGACGCCAGGCGTAAGAATGCTGATCAAACTTCAGAGATGACGCAAACAGCATACACTCCTGATTGATTGTTTGAAGAGGGTATGCTGACTAATTAAGCAGCACGATTGACTTGCAAACAGGTGATTGGCGTGAAAAATATACTATTCAATATTAAAAGTACCTTTACATGCATCACATTTCTATGACTTGACTCATGGGTAATTGACTCATTTCTATTGACTCATATCTATAGAATCATATCTATTGACTCATTTCTATTGACTCATATCTATAGACTCATATCTATAAACTCATATCTATTGATTCATATCTATTGACTCATATCTATTGACTCATAGCTAATGACTCATATCTAATGACTCATATCTATTGACTCATATCTATTGACTCATATCTATTAACTCATATCTATTGACTCATATCTAATGACTCATATCTATTGACTCATATCTATTGACTCATATCTATTGACTCGTATCTATTGACTCATATCTATTGACTCATATCTATTGACTCATATATATATTGACTCATATCTATTGACTCTTATCCATTGACTCATATCTATTGACTCATATCTATTGACTCATATCCATTGACCATATCCATAGACTCATTTCTATTGACTCATATCTATTGACTCATATCTATTGACTCATATCCATTGACTCATATCTATAGACTCATATCTATTTACTCATATCTAATGACTCATATCTATTGACTAATATTTATAGTCTCATATCTATTGACTCATATCTAATAACTCATATTTATTGACTCATATCTAATGACTCATATCTATTGACTCATACCTATTGACTCATATCTAATGACTCATATCTAATGACTCATATCAATTGACTCATACCTATTGACTCATATCTATTGACACGTATACTCATTAACTCATATCTATTGACTCATATCAATTGACTCATATCTATTGACTCATACCTATTGACTCATATCTATTGACACGTATACTCATAAACTCATACCTATTGACTCATACCTATTGACTCATACCTATTGACTCATACCTATTGACTCATATCTATTGACTCATACCTATTGACTCATACCTATTGACTCATATCTAATGACTCATATCTAATGACTCATATCAATTGACTCATACCTATTGACTCATATCTATTGACACGTATACTCATTAACTCATATCTATTGACTCATATCAATTGACTCATATCTATTGACTCATACCTATTGACTCATATCTATTGACACGTATACTCATAAACTCATACCTATTGACTCATACCTATTGACTCATACCTATTGACTCATATCTATTGACTCATACCTATTGACTCATACCTATTGACTCATATCTACCATATCATTCCACGGCAATTCTGTGTCTGTTGTATACTAAGTCAAATGATTGATGCAATGGTTATATGTATAATAACTGGTACCATTTCTCCTATTGTTTGTGTGTACCATATGTCTGTGTGTGTGTGTATTGTGTGTTAATGTATACATCAATACATTAAATATTATATATAACCATTTACTGAATTGTATATAGCTCTAATTTAAATTTCTAAAAGCGTACTATTTCACAGTATTAATGTATTGTTATTTATTAACAAACAATTTACCATTTATGCACTTTCTAAACACACGAAAGTGTGCAATTAAAGTAGAGTATCAGCTGTACAGTTAATAACAGTTTCAATTGGATATTAGGTTGCAATGTAATGCATTATATTCTCTTGCGAATAACACACACGTCGCTACATTAGTAGCCCTGTTATTTAATAATAATTGAAGACAAGCAACAGAAATACAGAGCGATTCACGCCCAGTCTTTAATGGCTCACTATCTAAGGCAAGATGGGGCCTGGGGCTAGAGAAAGGCCTTAGGAATGAAGGCATGGCCTTACCATAGGGGAAATATTTAAAATAATGCCTTAGGAATGAAGACATGGCCTTACCATAGGGGAAATATTTAGGGTAATGCCTTAGGAATTAAGACATGGCCTTACCATAGAGGGAATATTTAGAGAAAAGCCTTCGCAATTTGCATAATTCAATATGTTGGATTAGTTTTGATGCTAACATTCACTTTTCGAGTACTGTAATTGTAGCCCTGTAAATAACTAGTCTGACTTCAATTCAATACTTTTCCATTCGTGTTTTTTTATGTAATCTTTTTCATTTCAGTAAATATCCTTATCCTAATTCAATGCAAAGAATATTCAAGATTTTTTTCCCCAATTCCATGACAAGGTAATATTTAATGTTAATCATTGAATGAGTTAGTACTACACTATAGTGATTGTGACTGGATGACAGTTAGAGAGAAAAGGCTATTAAAAACATTATTTAGACCAGTAATTTCGATGAATGTATCTATCACATGAAAAAATTACAAGAACTATAATAGACTTACAGCGAAAATAGTTACACAACCAAAATTCTCATTCTTTAAAAAAGAAAACCCCACGAATAATTATTAATTAATTATTAGCTTTCTAATCTTAAGCGTCAGTAAAATAAGACAAAGTCTGATATTTATCAATTATGTAGAATGTGTTAAATGACACCTTATAGTGCTAGGGAAATTATTTCCCGTCTAGAATATGGTAACTTACTTAATCCAAGAGATCAACAACAGGCAGAAAGGATTAGACACAACCTAGAGATGAGACGTGAACTGTGAGTAATAGTGCTATTGCTATTGCTCAGTGCTATTGCTATTGTTTGTGCTATTGCTATTGCTTAGTGCTATTGCTATTGATCAGTGCTATTGCTATTGCTTAGTGCTATTGCTATTGATCAGTGCTATTGCTATTGCTTAGTGCTATTGCTATTGCTCAGTGCTATTGCTTAATGCTATTGCTTAGTGCTATTGCTTAGTGCTATTGCTCAGTGCTATTGCTCAGTGCTATTGCTCAGTGCTATTGCTCAGTGCTATTGCTATTGCTTAGTGCTATTGCTATTGCTTAGTGCTATTGCTATTGCTCAGTGCTATTGCTTAATGCTATTGCTTAGTGCTATTGCTCAGTGCTATTGCTCAGTGCTATTGCTCAGTGCTATTGCTCAGTGCTATTGCTCAGTGCTATTGCTCAGTGCCATTGCTATTGTTTGTGATATTGCTATTGCTCAGTGCTATTGCTTAATGCTATTGCTTAGTGCTATTGCTTAGTGCTATTGCTCAGTGCTATTGTTCAGTGCTATTGCTCAGTGCTATTGCTCAGTGTTATTGCTTAGTGCTATTGCTCAGTGCTATTGCTTAGTGCTATTTCTCAGTGCTATTGCTCAGTGCTATTGCTCAGTGCTATTGCTTAGTGCTATTGCTTAGTGCTATTGCTCAGTGCTATTTCTCAGTGCTATTGCTCAGTGCTATTGCTCAGTGCTATTGCTTAGTGCTATTGCTCAGTGCTATTGCTCAGTGCTATTGCTTAGTGCTATTGCTCAGTGCTATTGCTCAGTGCTATTGCTCAGTGCTATTGCTCAGTGCTATTGCTTAGTGCTATTGCTCAGTGCTATTGCTCAGTGCTATTGCTCAGTGCTATTGCTAGTCACTATAGGTTTTTCTCTCTATCATCACTCTATTTGTTTCACTATTAACAAAATCTTAAGACACTATATATTGAGTAATGAGTTTTCATGATGGTAGAGTGAATATTATTTAATGTACAAACTTTATTAGGTCTAAGGCCAAACAGGGTCTTTTCTTCACTCTCAGACCAAAGGGCCTGTTATTCACAGGCCTCTATTTCAGTCCCTCTCTCGGCTTCAGAAGTTGCACCATAAAGTACGGATCTTTTTCTCAAGTTTATCCAAAGTGTGAGTAAGTTATTCCTCGTAATTAGTTGAGTTATTGACCGCAAGGGGGCAGCTGTGACCAATAGCTCTGCCGTGTGTTGGAACTCACTTGCTATGAATACCATTCGATATAGTTAATAGGTGAGTAATGGGTTAAATGGGTGTACAAATGAGTAATGGGTTAAATGGGTGTACAAATGAGTAATGGTTTAAATGGGTGTACAAATGAGTAATGGGTTAAATGGGTGTACAAATGAGGAATTCAATGGTATAACATAATGGGTTAACTATTTGAGTAATCAAATCCTGATTAGGAAAATAATAATAAAAAGTCCACGGAGATTACTAATCATATTTGGGTACCTTTTGAAATTGAATAGATTGTTAGCTGTTAGGTGGACTGTTTAAATTTATGATAATATTTTGTAAAATAAAAGGTTATTAAGATTAAGGAATGAGTCACAATGCTAACTAAAATATTTCGTATTTATCTAGTTTTACCTGTATAAAAATATATCATTCTAAACTGGAAAACATATATTATATGCCTATTATTATATTAACTGTATATGCATATCATACTAATAACTGCATATGCATATCATAATAATAACTGTTTATATCTCTGTATTTCCCATCACTATTACTCTTCACATTAAATGTTGGAAATCACTTCAGGTTACTAGTGTTGACTCGTGTCCCGATAATAACAAATACTACAGTCCTGATGACTGAATGGAATACAGTCTAGTGTGAATGCAGTCTATATAGTGTGTATGCAGTCTAGTGTGTATGCAGTCTAGTGTATATGCAGTCTAGTGTATATGCAGTCTAATGTATATGCAGTCTAGTGTATATGCAGTCTAGTGTATATGCAGTCTAGTGTGTATGCAGTCTAGTGTGTATGCAGTCTAGTGTATATGCAGTCTAGTGTATATGCAGTCTAGTGTATATGCAGTCTATTGTATATGCAGTCTAGTGTATATGCAGTCTAGTGTATATGCAGTCTAGTGTATATGCAGTCTAGTGTATATGCAGTCTAGTGTATATGCAGTCTAATGTATATGCAGTCTAGTGTATATGCAGTCTAGTGTATATGCAGTCTAGTGTGTATACAGTCTAGTGTATATGCAGTCTAGTGTATATGCAGTCTAGTGTGTATGCAGTCTAGTGTATATACAGTCTAGTGTATATGCAGTCTAGTGTATATGCAGTCTAGTGTATATGCAGTCTAGTGTATATACAGTCTAGTGTATATGCAGTCTAGTGTGTATACAGTCTAGTGTATATGCAGTCTAGTGTATATGCAGTCTAGTGTGTATGCAGTCTAGTGTGTATGCAGTCTAGTGTATATGCAGTCTAGTGTACATACAGTCTAGTGTATATGCAGTCTAGTGTATATGCAGTCTAGTGTATATGCAGTCTAGTGTGTATGCAGTCTAGTGTGTATGCAGTCTAGTGTATATGCAGTCTAGTGTATATGCAGTCTAATGTATATGCAGTCTAGTGTATATGCAGTCTAGTGTATATGCAGTCTAGTGTATATGCAGTCTAGTGTATATGCAGTCTAGTGTGTATGCAGTCTACTGTATATACAGTCTAGTGCATATACAGTCTAGTGTATATGCAGTCTAGTGTGTATGCAGTCTATAGTGTATATGCAGTCTAGTGTATATGCAGTCTAGTGTATATGCAGTCTAGTGTATATGCAGTCTAGTGTATGTACAGTCTAGTGTATATGCAGTCTAGTGTATATACAGTCTAGTGCATATACAGTCTAGTGTATATACAGTCTAGTGTATATACAGTCTAGTGCATATACAGTCTAGTGTATATGCAGTCTAGTGTATATGCAGTCTAGTGTGTATGCAGTCTACTGTATATACAGTCTAGTGCATATACAGTCTAGTGTATATGCAGTCTAGTGTATATACAGTCTAGTGCATATACAATCTAGTGTATATGCAGTCTAGTGTATATGCAGTCTAGTGTATATACAGTCTAGTGTATATGCAGTCTAGTGTATATGCAGTCTAGTGTATATACAGTCTAGTGCATATACAGTCTAGTGTATATACAGTCTAGTGTATATACAGTCTAGTGTATATACAGTCTAGTGTATATACAGTCTAGTGTATATACAGTCTAGTGCATATACAGTCTAGTGCATATACAGTCTAGTGTATATACAGTCTAGTGCATATACAGTATAACTGTATATGCACTTTTAGAAGCATGTCAACAGTCATAGATTTTTAGAAAACATATCACCGCTATGTTTAGATTTATGCAAACCTGTAAGTTGTAATTACAGAATCCTGTCAAATAAAATAAATCATTAAAATGTATCTATCATCTTTTGTTTATAGAATCTTATGAGCCATTATATAAAAGCAATTCAAACATCAATTCTTGTGAAATATAATTATAGGCTAATTATCTTCCCGTTGTGATCCAGCGACAAAAATGTGTTTTTTTTTAAATAAAAGTACCTTGCCTAGTATTGTAGTATTCAGATGGCTATCTATGGTATGCTTTTTTAGGGATTTCCAACTACATTGAAAATATTGTACACAGTAACAACCAATTCAAACTCTTAAATAATTTCCTGCTGATAACAGGACCTTTTCGAGTAGGGATGAAATCTAAAAAAAATTCAAAATTTGATAAGTGAAATGATGGCACCAACATTTATAACTAATTATAATATTAAACTAAAGGTTTCGTGTTCATGACTTAGGTAACAGAGTTATATTGACTTAGTGAGTGATTTTTAAGATTAGCTTTGGCGCAGGCAAACTGCGCCATAGTTGTGGGTCAGCAAAATTTAGATATGTCTGGAAATGGTAAGTCTGGGATAATTAACAGCTGATTGGTTTGATAGGCGGGTTTAGTAGGAATGTTCTGCGGGGTTAAAAGATGATGAATTTTTATACATATAGATGGTTAGTAAGTAGTTATAGTTATCATAAACCTTAACTAATCTAGTAATAAAAAAGAAAGAGCTAGAACTGACCAGTTATTCGCGGCCAGTGATGTACTTATGATCCATCTATATGTAAAGAATTGCATTCATATCTACTAATAAAGTTTGTTTACCAAAAAACATTATCATTGTCATTACGAAGTCGTATGAGATGCTCATTACTCAATTATCTTTAGCAGAGAGAATAGCAAGATAGATGTCAGTTCACAAGATGGCCCCTCTTTTAGCATGCAAATCACCTGTCGATAAACTCAGAGAATAAAAAAAGCTCATCAGCATACAAGAGAGATGCTGCTCAGCATACATTAGCTCTAGAGGCAGCTTCAAAGCAATTGATGAAATACTTCATTGATTAAATAACAGCAGCTTCATTGCCTTTTAAAATCACGAGAAAGAATAGCACCACATGCTATGGGAAATAGGAATAATATATTTTGTAGGACTAATTAGTTACGAAAAATCGGTCAGTTATATAAAAAAAATGATATCTTATAGGTTATGTAATTTTAAATGGTATCAATGATACCTGCTGGTATTATGGAAACCAATTAAAATTGAAGTATAAATATTATTATATTACATCGTCTTTTTTTTTGACCGAATATATGGAACTGACTGAGAATTCATCACTTACCCTATACAAATATTCGCTTTTTCTCCCAATAACAATGTCGACTCTGATATTTCAATACTAGGACTCGGTAAGTTTCTTTGAGTGGCTAAGAGTTTGAAGTCGTTTCTTCTTGGGTTTCTGATGGGGCAGAACTCTCGAGTTGGCAGTTAATTTATCAGACTGGAGAGGAGCAACTTGGGAGCAAGAAGAGGGAGCTGCTTGGGAGCAAGAAGAGCGAACTGCCTGGGAGCAAGAAGAGCCAGCTGCCTGGGAGCAAGAAGAGCGAGCTGCCTGGGAGCAAGAAGAGTGAGCTGCTTGGGAGCAAGAAGATTGAACTGCCTGGGAGCAAGAAGAGCCAGCTGAATGGGAGCAAGAAGAGCAAGCTGCCTGGGAGCAAGAAGAGTGAGCTGCTTGGGAGCAAGAAGATTGAACTGCCTGGGAGCAAGAAGAGCCAGCTGAATGGGAGCAAGAAGAGCAAGCTGCCTGGGAGCAAGAAGAGCGAACTGCTTGGGAGCAAGAAGAGCAAGCTGCCTTGGAGCAAGAATAGTGAGCTGATTGGGAGCAAGAAGAGCGTACTGCTTGGGAACAAGAAGAGCAAGCTGCCTTGGAGCAAGAATAGTGAGCTGCTTGGGAACAAGAAGAGCAAGCTGCCTTGGAGCAAGAATAGTGAGCTGATTGGGAGCAAGAAGAGCGTACTGCTTGGGAACAAGAAGAGCGAGCTGCCTTGGAGCAAGAATAGTGAGCTGCTTGGGAGCAATAAGAGTGAGCTTCTTAAGAACAAGAAGAGCGAGCTGCTTGGTTCAACTTCTTTGCTTCCTCTACTCAATACATCCTAGCAATAAAAACTATCGGAAAGAACTATTTGGCCAGCGCTGTGATGTCTGATACCAACATTGCGGGAATTTGACGGAACATTGGATTGATGAGCTCTATAGGAGAACCATAGAAAAACACAACTAATATATTTAATATTAAGAACAAAATTTTATTTCATAACTTCACTCAGTTTTTAGAATTCTCTAATTTTTATAACATCATTCTGATATGTTAGGAAATAATTTAAATAGATCGTATTCGAAGAGTGTTTAATTATTTTGGCTATGATAACTTATTGGAATTTGAAGTAAATTAAACATTAAAATAAATTATCAATTGTACTTCTAATAAATATTGAACTCGGCAGTGAAAGAATTATATTATTTCATAATATTTTCATAGTTGCCAATATATAATAGAGGCCTGAATTCATAATTTTAATTTAAAAAATTTATCAAAAATTAATCTCTTTTATTGATATTTTATTATAAAATAAATGTTCTAAAGCGTGCATTAGTTATTCCTTAAATTCAATTTCAAATGTGACGATATAAATAATTACAAAATTAATTTTTCTATAATTATTATACATTAATATACTATTATTTTTTATATATACCTGCTTTAAGTTTTAATGATAAACAATCTAAAAATCATATTGAATTAACTGTCCTTTTTATTTATTCCCTATTTAACACTTATATAAGGTTGATATATTTTTATAAATTAAACATCATAATTAAGAGTTACATTTATAATATCAAATTATTCAATTCTAATAAAGATCTCTATTGTTTAGGTTGGTGAATTTGTCAAACTACATTTAATTTATATAAGCAAAAAAATTAAATATAATAAATAAAGTGTTTAACAAGAGCCAAGAAATATGAGATAGAATGAATAAAGTTTCTGAAAGCTTTCATTTAGAAGAAACAGAAAAAATGTCATTCCCACCATTCCAAATGATAAACTTTCGGCCACTTTCTTCTTTTTTATTCGACTAGAAAATAAAGAGCATACATAACGAAATATTTGATATTTCTCAACAAACTGTTAGTTCTCCATTAAAGTTTTTGGCTGTGGTTTGAAATTGCACTCGCGATATTTTTTCCTCGTTTGCACGTACCTTAATATGGTCCTGGGAAACAGCACATTATTTCCCACGGAAAATTCCCCCCGCTGAAATTTTTATCCCGTTTTTTGTCGCGTCAAACAAGTCGAAGTTTGAAGCGGAGGAATGCTCTCCTGTTGCTGTTGTTTTTGAGTATTTTTTACACAACTTTGAAGTAGGTTCCGAACAATTTGAAAAAGACTAAACTATCTAAATTCATCAGAAAATAATGTCTGGTGACGCGTCGCACAGCAAATCAGTAACGGAATCAACTAAATCATTGAAGTAAAGTCAAAATCTGGTTAAAATTTACTTAATATTAATTAATTCAACACTAAAAAACACGTATTAAAAACGAAGAGCGATAATGGTCATTTGAGTGTTTATTTATCCATCTGATTTTTTCCGATACTCGTCGTAAAACTAACCCAAATTATGAAAAAAAATATTTAATTGGCTCGTTGCTTCATACAAATTAAATGAAAAAATAAACAATCAAATTAATTTTTTCAAAAACTTTGAACAATTTTAAATATTATGTTCATTAACTTTAACCTTCATCTATTAATTCATTAACTTCCTAAATCATTATTGAATACTGGTTATTTTTGACAGGCCTCTACACTAGTTAACCTTTGACGAAAGTGTTTTAAAGTGTGACGACACGTAACGACAATAGCGACGGTGAGTGTCGCAATACTGCGAGGATGGAGCCTCTGACCGGTCTCTTATAGTCTAATTTGTGTTGCCAATACCTGCAGAGGTTGTTATAGTAACGCCAGTCTAGCGGGAATTCCTTCAACAGATTAGGAACAGCGGATCAAAGCGACGGGAAATACGCTGATGTAGACAGTAGCTCGCTGGGCAGTTGATGGAGTAGAGTGAGTGATGTCCCGTACACACTGTCAAACACTTCGTTTGTAAAATGGGTATACACCGTCACTGTCAAACTCTTCGACAAAATAATTTTAAAATCGTTTGATTTCACTTTGCTAATCACTAAAATCATGAGTTTTAATGTATCTAACTTATTGAAAAAAAAATCGTTTAAACAGTTTGACTTGAAAAACTAATTTCTTGAATTATTTTATATTGTGGTGATTATTATTTCTGACAAGGGATATTAGTTTCTTGAGTTAAAGTTATAAAAAATACCAAAATTAATTTTATACCTATAAATATAACTAAAAATGTTTGTTAAACAATTTAACAAGTATGGATGAGAACGTGTGGACGGGAAATTTTTTTATTTGATCATATTTTTAGAGTTTGATGATTTTGTTTGACAGTGTTTGTCATCATTGCGTGATAATTAGTGATAATTGTCCTTTAAATTAATAGAGAATATATAATGATTTTTGAAAGAAAGGCCGTAAAAACATCTTGGAGATGAATTTTTATCGATTTTTATTTATATTGAAATATGTAATAGTTACTTATATGATTGATAAGATGTTGTTACTAACATAGTAGCTCTATAACTTTCATAACTTTAACCGAAAAAAATGACAGAAATAAATTCACACAGTAATACTAATTAAATTTTATTAATAAACATCCATAAATTACAATACACTATTTATTTACACTGTAGATTCTACAGTTTAATCACCCAAGCATTTGCTCCATCTCGTCCAAAGAGTTTCCTACATTCGTACGCTACGTTGAGGTGTGTGACATCAGGAGGCACTCTCCCGTAGACTTAATTAAGAGAGGGAATATAAACATGAGTGAGTGAGGCAACGACATTAGCCAATTCTTAACGCCATTATTGAAGCAGATTAGCAAATTAAGAAACAGGCGTGATGAGATGGCGAGATATCTAACGGGATATATCTAACTGGGATATATCTAGCGGGGATCTATCTAACGATGGGGAGAGATCTCTAACGGGGATATATCTAACGATGGGGGATATATTTACCGTTGGGGAGAGATATCTAGATATGGGTAGAGATATCTAACGGAGATATATCTAACGATGGGGGATATATTTTCCTTTGGGGAGAGATATCTAGATATGGGGAGAGATATCTAATGGAGATATATGTAACGATAGGGGATATATCTACTGATGGGACGAGATATCTTACTGGGATAATTCTAACTTTAGGGAGATATATCTAACGGGGAAATATCTAATAGAGAGATATCTAACGATGAAGAAAGATATCGAATGATGATGGAGAGATATCTAACGATGGGAAAATATATCTAACTAGAATATCTAACGACGGGTACATATCTAACGATGGGAAGAGATATCTAACGGGAAAATATCTAGAATAGTAAATTCCATAGTGGAAAAATGTTAATATCTAAATAATAAATAACTGTACCAGATATCTTATTAAAAATTAGCATATATTTCAGAGCATCAAAAAAATATCACTATTATTTGTAGTTATTAATCAGGAGAATCATATTAATTAGTTACCAATTGCTGTAATAGTATTAATTATTGAAGAGTAATTTGATATGTAATATTTAAATTGAAATTACTGTCTATTTAATTTACATTTAATTCACTATTGCATAATTGGATTAATTTTAAATTTGGAATATTGTTTCATTAGTTATTTTAGAGTAAAGTTACAACTTGTGAATTTTCTGCTAACAGCGATCATGGTAACTGAAATGAGAACCTCTTATTTTTCACTGATGAATAATATTGTAAAATGTAAATATATATATTTTACAGACGAAGTTCATTACAAACTTGTTTTTCACGCTCGAAAAAACTTTGTAAACCTCTAGGAAGTTTCATTAAAAATTAAATTGAAGAACTTGTGAGTGTCTCTCAGGTGAGTTCAAATGAGGAGAAATTGCAAAGAGTAATTCGCGATATTTGCCATAACGGTTGGTACGCTTTGCAGTTATCATCACGGTTGGTACGCTTTGCAGTTATAAACACGGTTGGTACGCTTTGCAGTTATAAACACGGTTGGTACGCTCTAAATTTGCCATCTCATTTTCATTCCAAAGAATGTATTTAGAAAGAAATTGTTATGAGGGGCCAATATATGTTGGGGCCACCTAATCTCCCATTCTCCCACCATAATTATTTTCGCGTAGGTAGATGTGTCTAGGTTGAATATCAGCTAAAATGACTACAATAGTCAGAGGTAAAATTATGGTGAGCCATAGAGGAGATTTAGTAGATTTTTCTTGTTGTTTTCTTATTCGTCCAACCCTCATTATTTTTATTTGGTTTTCTTAAATTACTAACACATTTATATATTATATTGACTGAACACAGATTGGTAAAGTGTAGATAGAATAGAAGCGACCTAATCACTTTTATTATTACACATCACAGAAACTATCAGATTATATTTTGACTTCACCTATCAATTTACGACGAGGATATTTATTTCATGTCTTTTAAATTTGAAATTCATTTCTCAATTCTATTATAAAATTAAGTGAACATTTTTGCCCTAAAATTATAACTTAAAAGATGGGAATAATGACAGTAGAATTCCTTATCAGACATACCAAGGATAGTTCGTTAAACCACAGCTCCCCGGAATACTAATGATGTTAAAACTTTCCAAAGGGGATTATATTTCGATCCCCGGTTTTATTGTGAATCAGCGGAAGTTTGAACAGTGGGGGTTAATTAATTTTCTGTCGATTCAGGAAAATACTCTTTTGTTACCGATCCATTTGGTCAATATTTTGTTCGTTTGCATCTTAAAACTGGTGCTTGTGCCTGGTTTCTTCCTTTACAATCTTCCTGTCTCCCTACAACTGGTGTTTCTGTCTGGTTTCTTCCTTTACAATCCCCTGTCACTCTACAACTGGTGTTTCTGTCTGGTTTCTTCCTTTACAATCCCCTGTCACTCTACAACTGGTGTTTCTGTCTGGTTTCTTCCTTTACAATCCCCTGTCACTCTACAACTGGTGTTTCTGTCTGGTTTCTTCCTTTACAATCCCCTGTCACTCTACAACTGGTGTTTCTGTCTGGTTTCTTCCTTTACTATCCCCCTGTCTCTCTACAACTGGTGTTACTGTCTGGTTTCTTCCTTTACAATTCCCTGTCTCTCTACAACTGGTGTTACTGTCTGGTTTCTTCCTTTACAATTCCCTGTCTCTCTACAACTGGTGTTACTGTCTGGTGTCTTCCTTTACTATCCCCCTGTCTCTCTACAACTGGAGTTACTGTCTGGTGTCTTCCTTTATTATCCCCCTGTCTCTCTACAACTGGAGTTACTGTCTGGTGTCTTCCTTTACTATCCCCCTGTCTCTCTACAACTGGAGTTACTGTCTGGTTTCTTCCTTTACTATCCCCCTGTCTCTCTACAACTGGAGTTACTGTCTGGTGTCTTCCTTTACTATCCCCCTGTCTCTCTACAACTGGTGTTACTGTCTGGTTTCTTCCTTTACTATCCCCCTGTCTCTCTACAACTGGAGTTACTGTCTGGTGTCTTCCTTTACTATCCCCCTGTCTCTCTACAACTGGAGTTACTGTCTGGTGTCTTCCTTTACTATCCCCCTGTCTCTCTACAACTGGAGTTTCTGTCTGGTGTCTTCCTTTACTATCCCCCTGTCTCTCTACAACTGGTGTTACTGTCTGGTTTCTTCCTTTAATATCCCTCTGTCTCTCTACAACTGGTGTTTCTGTCTGGTGTCTTCCTTTACTATCCCCCTGTCTCTCTACAACTGGAGTTACTGTCTGGTTTCTTCCTTTACTATCCCCCTGTCTCTCTACAACTGATGTTTCTGTCTGGTTTCTTCCTTTACTATCCCCCTGTCTCTCTACAACTGGTGTTTCTGTCTCTCTTACCCCTTCCTCTCCCTCCCACCGCTTCAATGGAGTGCCACAATGTCCGGAATGTCCGCTTTGCGCCAAACTTTTTCGATTACATGGAATGTTTTTCATAGCTGGAATAATTTGTGGTTGTAGAACACAGACTGAGATAAATTTTGCGCAAATATCGCTGTGCAAATGCGCAAGGAACACTGCGCAATGAGACTGTGATATTAATGAAATATAATATATTAAATGCACATTCTATGCTTATATTAATTTAATGGAAAATTAAAGAGGAATTAAATACATATGTGATATAAAGTTTCTTTTATGTCATTTTCTATTTCCATTCAGAAACAAAATTCAACGTGATTTTTAAAATTGTGTATTTCATTTTATAATTTTTCAGCAAAAGTTATTCAGATAAAGGATTGATTCAAAATGAAGCTATCAATGATTATCTTCATATATTATATAACTCTTAATGGCGATCCTATTAAAGACTGAAAATCAAAATTGAATAGTAATTTTTCACGGAGTGTTTTTCTGTTGTGACTAAATATTTTTCCCATTAGTCCAAGTAATTCAAACAAATATTCCTGAGATCCACCCTAAATTAAATATATGCAGAGTGGTATTTGTCAAGGAGTTTTACCGCAACAAATGATATTCAAACAGGTAGGTAAAGCTACGGAACGAGTCTTCATCAGGTCTCCCTTACATCGTAAAAAAATAACCACAGAGACTGTACCTAATTGATAAAAATGATATAATTAAACGATTTTGAATATAAATGCAAGGGTAAATTAACTGTAAACGTACAATCAATCTATTTGTCAGACTGTATCCGAGCTAGAGCTCAATAATACAAGATCTGGAGTTTGAATTATTGTCTAATTTGAGAGAACCTCTTCCAATCTGCTTCTCCAAACAACGTCTCCCAATAATCACTAATAACGTCACTAATCACTAATGACGTCACTAATCACTAACGACGTCACTTAATCATCAGAACGATAACCCCGACTAACGAGTGCTTGACGTCGGTGTCATTAAACGCAAAGGATGGGACTGTTCAGCCAGGCAAGTTAATTTGATTATAGCGAGCTGTTTGTGCCATAATTTGGTCACTCTTTTACATTGCATTTCATTTTAATGAATACGAGAGATGTATAAAATATTGTCATTGATTTAGGTGAGCGTACTAAAAGGTAGTGATATCACTTTAATTTAATGTTATTGTAGAAAACTCATAATAACAGCTTTATCAATATAACGATATGAGCATTATTGTTCAAATAACTTTTCAAATATTAAACACAATTACCGATTTTTCAATAGTTTTCAATGCAAAGCTTTATATTAAATTACTAACTGAACCTTGATTGAAATAAAGAATTACTTTAATATGAGTGATCATTTTGAAAAACGTAAGGAATAATTCTATAACTGAAAAAGTAAACTATGGTCAAGTTAATTTTAATATTTGATAAATGTATGAAATAATATTTACTCAATGTTTATTTTTATATCAATATACAAAAATTCTAATTTCTACTATATTAACTGAACAGGACGGTATAAATAGATCGCATGCTTATTAATAAAGTTGTTGGTGAGTAATAATGCGATCAGTAAATTAGGCATAGACTATAGAGTCATCAGACTAATACAAATATCCATAGTCTTACATTGATCCAGTGGGTCTTAAGAAAGGTATCTAACACCATCTCTAACGAAATAACAACGTTTATAATTTTCACTTAAGTAATTCTGCCTCCCGTTCATATTTTTATGATTTAAGCTGCTAGCCTAAAAAAAATGTCACCGTCCTTCCGTGAGTGGATTAGGTTTGTTGGCTTTAAAAAGGCCCTGCTGATCACCATTCGATTTATTGAACGTATTTTTGGCAGCCAATCCGATTATTTAGGAGGATATTAAGTAAATTTATAGTACAGTATCCCGTTAGAGACTCTTGTCCTCTCTCCATCTTATTGGAGACACTTCTTATTTTAGTCAACAATGTAAGGGCTTTGAGTTAGGAAAGCATTATAAAATTAATACTATATTCATTTATTTATTAACGACTTATAAAATGATATTGATAATAGTGTTATTATAATACAAATAATAATATCACTTATTTTCTTTTTAAAGTTTTTTTTTAATATGTCACTAAATGTGCATTTTTTCAATAATTGTAAGAAATAGTAATTAAGTGGGACACTTTTTCATCAAAATAGTATGAAAATATTAAAAATATTAATATTATAGTTTATTACAAAAAATAATATTCATATGTAAAACTACTCAAGATTCAAACCAAAAAATTAATATGCATACTGCATTAACTAATAATAATTAATTTACCTAAACTTTAACCCCATTTTGAAAGGATAAATCTTTTCGTGGAGTTTAAATATTCGCTCCCTGGCATTTTAGGGGAGAGAAATCTGCCCACCAAACAACACAGGAAAACCATCCATCACGGTTCAGAAATTTCTGAGCAGCAACCAAAAACAAGGAGACAAACATCAAAAATAAACCTCCCCCACCCCAGCTTCTTCTTTCGCCAAAATAAACAAACCATCACCGAGACGAAATTTCATCTCCACTCTCTCACACCGGTAGCTAAAGTGGCTAGATCTTAAAACTAGGATTATTCTTCTATAATCATTAGAAAAGTTTCCGAATTAGAATTATTTTTATATTATATTTATATTATTATTTAATTATTAAGACTATTTATTCAAAATAACTTTCATATTGTTTGATATTAGATAGAGCTAAACCGATATATGTGCATTCATTTTGTGAAACAGAATTTATAATAATTTTTTGAATATATTTTTGTAAAAAAAATTTAAAATCAAATTTATCCTTGATTTAATTCACCGAATTTAGATAATTAGAACTCTAAGTTATACATTAAAGCTTAGAAATAAATTTTATGAAGTAATATTTTTATTGATAAAATTCAATATTGATTTTTGGATGGATTCAAATATTAGTTATTGATTATATAGACATGTAATGATTAAAATTAGTGCATATTTGAATAATATTTCAATACAATTAGCAATAATGCCATGCAGTGTACATTGTATAATAACTACAAACAAGTTTCTACTAACAAAATATCCTTTGTGAATTTAACCTTTCCACCCTGAGAAGCTGACAAAGATTTGTGATCTGATAGTTCTTTCGAAATTCTGGATGGCTCTCGAAATGATTAATTCTCTGCGGCACATCTTTCACAGATCGGAAGGCAGATATTAATGAAAAGAAAAGCTCTTAAGACAGGAACGTACGTGGAGAAGCTACGGCGAGAAAATAGCACAGTCACTCCTAACGCACCTTCAAAGAAAACAGTCAGCCTCGGGTACAGAGGACTGACTGATGTAAACTGATGAATTATCAAATACTTGGTGAAAAAGCGATTAATATACAAAAAAATGGTTATTATAATTGAAAGCACTATTTGTTTCATAGAGAAAATTGTCTCTTCAATTATATTTTGAACTATTAAAAAAGCTGATAAAATCTCTCAATGTATATTGAACGAATTGAGTAAATCGATAGCCTTCAGAGGCAAAAAAGGAGACCACAATCTAGTTTCCTATCATAGCAAGATCCAAGCAAGAATTTATCATATGGTTCCGTGCAATTTATCTTGCTTCTCTATGGAGAAAAAATTATGAGACGGTTGAAAAGGCGATGCTCATAACAGCTGCTGAAAATAGAAGCATTTATCTTTTTATGAAGAGCTAAATTCGAAAAATTTGCCCATTTTCCGATAAAGAAAGAGCTCTGCTTAGTTTTATCATCGATAATGTATTCAAAATGTCCCAAGCCTATAGCTTTTCGTAAGATTATTTTTTGAGCTAACTTTAGTCTCCAGCAGCCACGAAAGAGAATATTCTGTAAACACAGTAATATCAGCGAATGCATAAGGTTCAGAATGTACGCTCAGAGGGAATTGTTGCAACGAAACAAATCCCTCGTATTTTACGATGGTCTTCTGAGTACCGCCATATCGTATTGCTTTTAATTGGTTCCTCTGGATCTTGTTTATCAGCAATAATTGGCATGGCTCGCTTGACTCACACTAGTAATTGGCTAGCGAGTCGCAAGGGTTTAGAGATATCACCGCTCTTGCCTACATCATCACCACATAAACCAAAACACAGATCATTGAACCGAAAACATATCTTTGAACCTATTACACGTCGACGAATTTCTGACGATATGCTTTTTAATCCATTTGGGCATGCAAATTAGATCCACAAACCAGAATAGAATTTATGCGGATATAGATCAGGGAATTGGAAAATGGTGTAAATACTCACTGTTGTGCGTATGGTGAATAAATGAATTGGAAACCCGTGAATTGTAACTTTTAGGAATCATGATTCTACAATTAATCCGTTACTTATATTCATCTCTTATCTAGGTACATATTAGCGCTTCTGAATTCATCTGCTCGATAAAATACACGGTATCTGTCACCAAGTAAAAAATAGCAGGGATCCATTGCGGTATATAATTAGAGTACGGACAAAGAAATGTGATATTCCCTCCTTCTCTGGCTACAGAGTAGCTTGACGAATGGCTGCCATTTTTACAGCTTGTCTCTGCCGAAAGCGACTCCGCTGCCGGCACACATTTATAGCTACAAAAACGCTTGCTTCTTTTGAAGTTACAAAAGAGATATCTGGGGGATGAAAGTGAAACGAATTCGCCTTTCTGGTATGCACTAAAACGCTTCAGCAACTCCTGTTTCTTCGGAATGAACCAGACTGAAACAAATTGAAACTTCCAGCAACTGGCAGACTCTACATACTTAGTTTTTTCCGTGGACAGTTATTTGTTATTTGGAATGTAAAGAAAATTTAACCTAAAATTTAAAATGATAAAAGAATATTTTATAAAATGTTACTTGCATTTAACATAATGTTCCAATCCAGTATAAACATATTTAATCATAAAATGATTTATATTAATATCTAAAACTTTCATTGATGAATCTTCTACAATCAATAAATCTTAAAAAGACAAAAGAAAAATATAATTCGTGAGAGAAAGTATTTCTCGGTGAAGATTAAAACCTTTGCCAAGATTTATGAATCCCTCAGATAAGTGAGGAAAAAGTACCGGGAAATAGCAATGGAATCTGGAAGATTAAGACGATTAGCCAGAGGTTCCTTTGGAACTTTCCCTTTTTTCCCTTCATTAAATACAAGAGCAAACTATAGAATTATATTAACTTTATTTTGTGAAGGGAGATTTAAGAAGGACTCAGTAATGATTATTTACGGTTTTATTGTTGTATACTTTATAGAGCAACAGAAATTAACCTGTTGCGTATTTTATAAATTCAATAAGTTATACTATAAAAAAGAAAACGTATTGACTGAAGTATAAACCATAATAATTATAATCTAAAATGCAAATATATCTGTTCAAAAGTATGAGAAGCTTTTGACTTTTTCGCTTAGATTTCCTTCAACTCATAATTTAATGTTGTGTTTTTTGGTGTACATGGTATAACGCGTTTGTGGGAGGAAATAAAATTATAAATATTATAAAGTTATAAAAAAAGTAGCACAGTAGCAGTATATCTCTATTACCAAAGTAGCAGCACAGTAGCAGTATATCTCTATTACCAAAGTAGCAGCACAGTAGCAGTATATCTCTATTACCAAAGTAGCAGCACAGTAGCAGTATATCTTCTATTACCAAAGTAGCAGCACAGTAGCAGTATATCTCTATTACCAAAGTAGCAGCACAGTAGCAGTATATCTTCTATTACCAAAGTAGCAGCACAGTAGCAGCATAGTAGCAACACAGTACCAGTATATCTTCTATTACCAAAGTAGCAGCACAGTAGCAGTATATCTTCTATTACCAAAGTAGCAGCACAGTAGCAGCACAGTAGCAGCATAGTAGCAACACAGTAGCAGCACAGTAGCAACACAGTAGCAGCACAGTAGCATCACAGTAGCAGCAGAGTAGCAGCACAGTAGCAGCAGAGTAGCAGTATATCTTCCATTACCAAGTTGTTGGTGTTTCAAAGTGCTCTTCTCAGGAGAGAGATAGCTTTCCCACCACTTAATAATTCTCTCCTTGGTCTGCTGCAGGCGACAGTTATGACTTCTTTGTTGATGGATGAAGCACCTGCATGGTGCGAAGGTGAGAGAATTCAGTCCTTGCTCCTCCAAGCCCCAAACTTCCAAAGCTTGGGACGCTCCAGAAACCTCGGAAGTTTTAATCGGTGGAGTATTTTTTCACGGTGATTTAATATGCATTTATTTTCGGCTTATGAGGGTAATCCGAGAAGAAAAATCTGGAGAACGACCGGATCATTTAACTAATAAATACATGAAATATACTAAGGTAAGTTTACTAGATAATACAAGTGGCCGTTGCTGTTATTTTGTCTTAACATACAAAAATGTAGCACTTAAGAAAGGAAATATAAGTTGCAAATATAAAAGTGCCAGATGCTTACAGATAAAACATTTCAAAGGCTTTTATTATGCATGCAGTAATAATAAATCGATTTAAAAAGCATCTCACATGTTATTATTTGCTATTAAGAACAAACAATAGAAAATTGAATGCAAATAAGACATCAAAAGCAACAAAGGATGCCTTTCAGGGTGCAGACTTTTTCCCCACCAGGAAATTGTATGACTTGAGAAGATTTTTTGAAGCAACACTCAAGATAAATATTCACAAAAGAGAGTTTCATTTTTTCTGTCCGGAGGTAGCACTTGGCTGCAGGACGGGGGTGAACATTCACTCGATTCCCGAGGAAATTGACTGGCTCATAAAAAGGAGAGCATTTTGCCCACTGCTCCATAAAGCTGGCTTAAAGCCAAGGAAATGGCAAATAAAAGCAATTGAGCTTAATGAGTGAGATCACGTGGAGGAGTAAGAGCAAGAGGAGGGAGTGAGGGCAAGAGGAGGGAGTGAGAGCAAGAGGAGAGAGTGAGAGCAAGAGGAGCGAGTGAGGACAAGAAGAGGGAGAGAGAGCAAGAGGAGAGAGTGAGGGCAAGAGGAGGGAGTGAGGGTAAGAGGAGGGAGTGAGGGCAAGAAGAGGGAGTGAGGGCAAGAGGAGGGAGTGAGGGCAAGAGGAGGGAGTGAGGGCAAGAGGAGGGAGTGAGAGCAAGAGGAGAGAGTGAGAGAAAGAGGAGGGAGTGAGAGCAAGAGGAGGGAGTGAGAGCAAGAGGAGAGAGTGAGAGCAAGAGGAGAGAGTGAGGGCAAGAGGAGGGAATGAGAGCAAGAGGAGAGAGTGAGGGCAAGAGGAGGTAGTGAGGACAAGAGGAGAGAGAGAGAGAGCAAGAGGAGGGAGTGAGAGCAAGAGGAGGGAGTGAGAGCAAGAGGAGGGAGTGAGAACAAGAGGAGGGAGTGAGGGCAAGAGGAGGGAGTGAGAACAAGAGGAGGGAGTGAGAGCAAGAGGAGGGAGAGTGAGAGCAAGAGGAGGGAGTGAGGGCAAGAGGAGGGAGTGAGGGCAAGAGGAGGGAGAGTGAGAGCAAGAGGAGGGAGAGTGAGGGCAAGAGGAGGGAGTGAGGGCAAGAGGAGGGAGTGAGGACATGTACACTTAACTTAACTTAACTACACAATAATAACTATGTTACTAGTATTTAATTGGTTTTCTTTCTTTTCTTTTTATTTCATTTCGTTATTTTACTTGCATAATCTTAGTAATAGGTGACATTGATGATATCTTCATGAAATTAGTAAGAGAAAGAAATATTATTTACACACCATTGTAATTAAAAGAAACGTTACAGTGTAGTTATAGGTATGAAAGGGTTATTCATAATTGGCTGCTTTTGGAAGAAATATTACGACAAGATAAGAAATCTCTCATAAAGAACTATGTGCTGAAAATGATGTGAATTATATTGGAATTGGGAGAATATTGGTGGACTATTGGGAGAATATTGGGACTATTGGGAGAATATTACTGGACTATTGGGAGAATATTGGTGGAATATTGGTAGAATATTGGTAGAATATTGGTGGAATATTGGGAGAATATTGATTGACTATTTGGAGAATGTTGGTACACTGGTGGAATATCGGAACATTATTGGAAGAAAATTGTTAATATATCAGTAAAAAGTCGGGAATGTCGATCTATCATTTTGATTGGTTTAAATATTAATATATCTTGCATAGACGCATTTCAGAATTAGAAATAATGTGTTTACTATTTATGGTTGCTTTTTCTAGTATCAAATATAAGTACCAAAGATAAATAGAGAACTTTATCTAACCACGTGTCTCCCAAGTAAAGACAGACAAGTAGGCGCCATTGCACTATATATAGACACTGCATATTCAAGAATGTTCTGGAGTATTATTTAACTGTATCCCCAGGACTTAGCAATAAATCTCTCAGTGTATAGAAAAGGTCGCATTTTCCCGAGAATAATACTACACATTCCCTATAAGTTTATCTACCATTGTCCTTATCATTTTCTACAAATCGAAACAAATAAAAGGAGGCGCGCTATCAATTACCCAGAGACTTGACATGTCCTGCCTAGACTGGGAAGTCCTCATAAATTTTGTGTTTTAGAGCACGAACAATTAGGCAGCAAGGCCTTGTCTGTCCAAAACAACAGTAGAACCAACTCAGTTGCCGGATAAACCAAACGTCTGAAACATTATTATGAACTATAATTTCAGCTTGAATATATCTATTTACCTATAACAATCAGTTCTGAAGGGATAAATTTGAATGCAATCACATAAAGTTTTAAAAGTGCATTACATGATTATTGAGTTTGATGATGAATTATATTGACAATTCTCAATTAATTAGTCTTGATAGTCAAAATGTGAAATTTGAGATTCTGGTAGAAAATGTGATTAATAATAATACAAAAATATCTAAAATTCAGTATCTTTGATTTGTTTCAAAGTAAATGCAATACCTTATTAAAATTAGTTCACATTTTCAGACTATGACAATATTCATTTACTTAATAATGAAATAAATTCGAATAAGTGGACACCAATATGTTTTAGGTTGTAGAAAGCATTAATAATCTGCTATTTCTATAATCATTAGTTAATAATAATTCAATTAAAAACAGGATAGTTATTGAAGAAGAACTGATTCACTCAATGAATATTTGAAACAGTATCAACATACATCTAGCAGTAGAAAGTAAGTAACTAAGACAAAAAAGTAGGCCCTGTTTCTGGCTGTAAAGATACACAATAATTAAAGCAATGTGTGTGTCTGTTTGTGATGCAGCATCTTCTCTATAATACCTACCACTCAAAAGAATGCCTAACTAAATTACTTGATGTCACTAATTGCAATGTTATATAATTATCTTGTTATTTTTAAAATTACTCAATATTATATAAATGAAAGATTTTGATAATATGTAAATGATAAGATAGATAATATGTATATATTATACCTTCCTAATTTTGGTAATATTTTTCCTTTTATCCAAATAACTAAAAGAAAGTTTTACTGTCAAAAATGTCCAAGAAGATGGTTCTCGGTAAACTCGGTCTCATTTTGTTATGATTTTACTAAATAATAAAAATAAAAAAGTTGAAATTATGAGTACTAAAATGTGTAGTTTATTCATTAAAAGCGGATAACATCTTTAATTTTGACATTTATTTAACATGAGATTTGAACGGAAAATTCGGTCTCGGAATTTTCGGTCTGAGTTATAAAAGACATTTATGAATTAGATGTATCGGCGGGCGTGCTATCCTCCGAACCCCCCTGCCAAGTCTTTAAACAATCATGAAGAGTGCAGTACAAAAAACTAGTGGATACAATAAACTACATAACTGCCATTTTTTTTGAGAGATCCTTTATAATTATTCTGAGAGCGAAATTTTCGCATCCCCAAATATGTAGAGATAACAAGAAAAAGTAAGAGATATAGTATTAAAGTACACTCACCAGTTGCAGTGGATACGAGACAAGTCTGCAGCTGACAACTGAAAAGAAATAAAGAGTTAGTTACTACATCACATTACAGAGTTAGTTACTACATCACATTGCAGAGTTAGTTACTACATCACATTGCAGAGTTAGTTACTACATCACATTACAGAGTTAGTTACTACATCACATTACAGAGTTAGTTACTACATCACATTGCAGAGTTAGTTACTACATCACATTACAGAGTTAGTTACTACATCACATTGCAGAGTTAGTTACTACATCACATTGCAGAGTTAGTTACTACATCACATTACAGAGTTAGTTACTACATCACATTACAGAGTTAGTTACTACATCACATTGCAGAGTTAGTTACTACATCACATTGCAGAGTTAGTTACTACGTCACATTGCAGAGTTAGTTACTACGTCACATTACAGAGTTAGTTACTACATCACATTACAGAGTTAGTTACTACATCACATCACAGAGTTAGTTACTACATCACATCACAGAGTTAGTTACTACATCACATTGCAGAGTTAGTTACTACATCACATTGCAGAGTTAGTTACTACATCACATTGCAGAGTTAGTTACTACATCACATTACAGAGTTAGTTACTACAACACATTACAGAGTTAGTTACTACATCACATTGCAGAGTTAGTTACTACATCACATTACAGAGTTAGTTACTACATCACAATGCAGAGTTAGTTACTACATCACATCACAGAGTTAGTTACTACATCACATTACAGAGTTAGTTACTAAATCACATTGCAGAGTTAATTACAACATCACATTACAGAGTTAGTTACTACATCACATTACAGAGTTAGTTACTACATCACATCACAGAGTTAGTTACTACATCACATTGCAGAGTTAGTTACTCCATCACATTACAGAGTTAGTTACTACATCACATTACAGAGTTAGTTACTACATCACATTGCAGAGTTAGTTACTACATCACATTACAGAGTTAGTTACTACATCATATTGCAGAGTTAGTTACTACATCACATTACAGAGTTAGTTACTACATCACATCACAGAGTTAGTTACTACATCACATTGCAGAGTTAGTTACTACATCACATTACAGAGTTAGTTACTACATCACATTACAGAGTTAGTTACTACATCACATTACAGAGTTAGTTACTACATCACATCACAGAGTTAGTTACTAAATCACATCACAGAGTTAGTTACTACATCACATCACAGAGTTAGTTACTACATCCCATTACAGAGTTAGTTACTACATCACATTGCAGAGTTAGATACTACATCACATCACAGAATTAGTTACTACATCACATTGCAGAGTTAGTTACTACATCACATTGCAGAGTTAGTTACTACATCACATCACAGAGTTAGTTACTACATCACATTACAGATTTAGTTACTACATCACATTGCAGAGTTAGTTACTACATCACATTGCAGAGTTAGTTACTACATCACATCACAGAGTTAGTTACTACATCACATTGCAGAGTTAGTTACTACATCACATCACAGAGTTAGTTACTACATCACATCACAGAGTTAGTTACTACATCACATTACAGAGTTAGTTACTACATCACATTACAGAGTTAGTTACTACATCACATCACAGAATTAGTTACTACATCACATTGCAGAGTTAGTTACTACATCACATTGCAGAGTTAGTTACTACATCACATTACAGAGTTAGTTACTACATCACATCACAGAGTTAGTTACTACATCACATTGCAGAGTTAGTTACTACATCACATTACAGAGTTAGTTACTACAACACATTACAGAGTTAGTTACTACATCACATTGCAGAGTTAGTTACTACATCACATTACAGAGTTAGTTACTACATCACAATGCAGAGTTAGTTACTACATCACATCACAGAGTTAGTTACTACATCACATCACAGAGTTAGTTACTACATCACATTGCAGAGTTAGTTACTACATCACATTGCAGAGTTAGTTACTACATCACATCACAGAGTTAGTTACTACATCACATTACAGAGTTAGTTACTACATCACATTGCAGAGTTAGTTACTACATCACATCACAGAGTTAGTTACTACATCACATTGCAGAGTTAGTTACTACATCACATCACAGAGGTAGTTACTACATCACATTGCAGAGTTAGTTACTACATCACATTGCAGAGTTAGTTACTACATCACATTACAGAGTTAGTTACTACATCACATTGCAGAGTTAGTTACTACATCACATCACAGAGTTAGTTACTACATCACATTACAGAGTTAGTTACTACATCACATTGCAGAGTTAGTTACTACATCACATCACAGAGTTAGTTACTACATCACATTGCAGAGTTAGTTACTACATCACATTGCAGAGTTAGTTACTACATCACATTACAGAGTTAGTTACTACATCACATTGCAGAGTTAGTTACTACATCACATCACAGAGTTAGTTACTACATCACATTGCAGAGTTAGTTACTACATCACATCTGTGTATTCAATCATACTGTCCTAATTAGTTGCCTAATGACTCTTTGAAGATACACCAACATTAACTCTTCAATTTGGAGTAGGGCAAGTTACGATTTATTGGTCACTTCCACATCTTCGGTTGTAAAAGCAAAAACGATATAATCATAATTACTCTATATCTATTTTAATTAGTATCCATGATATAAAATAATAGAATTAGGTATCCTTGATACCAAGATATAATAAAACTAACCAATAATATGTAACTTGATTTTTAATCAAATAAATACCACTATACCCGAACACTATTAGTATTAAGTCACATGATAAATGAAGTATGAACCGGAAAAAATATAAGTTATATAAGCTTCAGACACTGTATTATTGGATATAATAATATTGAATAGACAAGCCTCTTTACACCGGACTCTCCGGTGTAAAGAGGCTTGTCACCATAAGAAATGACGTCTGAGAAGTTGTCTCGAAATAGCCAATCTAATCAAAGTTGTGTTAGCACACAGTCACTCTGTCAAAGAAACGTCCTACACGTCCTAGATATGAATGTAACAAACGACTCTTTCATCAATTTACTCTTGCATCGCAAAGAGTAGGCTCTTATTTTTCACTCTTTAAAGGGACAACTCTTACTTTACACTCTTAAAAGGGACAACTCTTACTTTACACTCTTAAAAGGGACAACTCTTACTTTACACTCTTAAAAGGGACAACTCTTACTCTACACTCTTTAAAGGGACAACTCTTACTTTACACTCTTTAAAGGGACAACTCTTACTCTACACTCTTAAAAGGGACAACTCTTACTTTACACTCTTTAAAGGGACAACTCTTACTTTACACTCTTTAAAGGGACAGCTCTTACTTTACACTCTTAAAAGGGACAACTCTTACTTTACACTCTTTAAAGGGACAACTCTTACTTTACACTCTTTAAAGGGACAACTCTTACTCTACACTCTTTAAAGGGACAACTCTTACTCTACACTCTTAAAAGGGACAACTCTTACTTTACACTCTTTAATGGGACAACTCTTACTCTACACTCTTTAAAGGGACAACTCTTACTCTACACTCTTTAAAGGGACAACTCTTACTTTACACTCTTTAAAGGGACAACTCTTACTTTACACTCTTAAAAGGGAAAACTCTTACTTTACACTCTTTAAAGGGACAACTCTCACTTTACACTCTTAAAAGGGACAACTCTTACTTTACACTCTTAAAAGGGACAACTCTTACTCTACACTCTTTAAAGGGACAACTCTTACTTTACACTCTTTGAAGGGACAATTCTTACTTTACACTCTTTAAAGGGACAACTCTTACTTTACACTCTTAAAAGGGACAACTCTTACTTTACACTCTTTAAAGGGACAACTCTTACTCTACACTCTTTAAAGGGACAACTCTTACTCAACACTCTTTAAAGGGACAACTCTTACTTTACACTCTTTAAAGGGACAACTCTTACTTTACACTCTTTAAAGGGACAACTCTTACTTTACACTCTTAAAAGGGACAACTCTTACTCTACACTCTTTAAAGGGACAACTCTTACTCTACACTCTTTAAAGGGACAACTCTTACTCTACACTCTTTAAAGGGACAACTCTTACTTTACACTCTTTAAAGGGACAACTCTTACTTTACACTCTTTAAAGGGACAACTCTTACTTTACACTCTTAAAAGGGACAACTCTTACTTTACACTCTTTAAAGGGACAACTCTTACTTTACACTCTTAACAGGGACAACTCTTACTTTACACTCTTTAAAGGGACAACTCTTACTTTACACTCTTAAAAGGGACAACTCTTACTTTACACTCTTAAAAGGGACAACTCTTACTCTACACTCTTTAAAGGGACAACTCTTACTTTACACTCTTTAAAGGGACAACTCTTACTTTACACTCTTTAAAGGGACAACTCTTCTTTACACTCTTAAAAGGGACAACTCTTACTTTACACTCTTTAAAGGGACAACTCTTACTCTACACTCTTTAAAGGGACAACTCTTACTCTACACTCTTTAAAGGGACAACTCTTACTTTACACTCTATAAAGGGACAACTCTTACTTTACACTCTTTGAAGGGACAACTCTTACTTTACACTCTTAAAAGGGACAACTCTTACTCTACACTCTTTAAAGGGACAACTCTTACTCTACACTCATTAAAGGGACAACTCTTACTCTACACTCTTTAAAGGGACAACTCTTACTTTACAGTCTTTAAAGGGACAACTCTTACTTTACACTCTTTAAAGGGACAACTCTTACTTTACACTCTTTAATGGGACAACTCTTACTCTACACTCTTTAAAGGGACAACTCTTACTCTACACTCTTTAAAGGGACAACTCTTACTTTACACTCTTTAAAGGGACAACTCTTACTTTACACTCTTAAAAGGGAAAACTCTTACTTTACACTCTTTAAAGGGACAACTCTCACTTTACACTCTTAAAAGGGACAACTCTTACTTTACACTCTTAAAAGGGACAACTCTTACTCTACACTCTTTAAAGGGACAACTCTTACTTTACACTCTTTGAAGGGACAATTCTTACTTTACACTCTTTAAAGGGACAACTCTTACTTTACACTCTTAAAAGGGACAACTCTTACTTTACACTCTTTAAAGGGACAACTCTTACTCTACACTCTTTAAAGGGACAACTCTTACTCTACACTCTTTAAAGGGACAACTCTTTCTTTACACTCTTTAAAGGGACAACTCTTACTTTACACTCTTTAAAGGGACAACTCTTACTTTACACTCTTAAAAGGGACAACTCTTACTCTACACTCTTTAAAGGGACAACTCTTACTCTACACTCTTTAAAGGGACAACTCTTACTCTACACTCTTTAAAGGGACAACTCTTACTTTACACTCTTTAAAGGGACAACTCTTACTTTACACTCTTTAAAGGGACAACTCTTACTTTACACTCTTAAAAGGGACAACTCTTACTTTACACTCTTTAAAGGGACAACTCTTACTTTACACTCTTAAAAGGGACAACTCTTACTTTACACTCTTTAAAGGGACAACTCTTACTTTACACTCTTAAAAGGGACAACTCTTACTTTACACTCTTAAAAGGGACAACTCTTACTCTACACTCTTTAAAGGGACAACTCTTACTTTACACTCTTTAAAGGGACAACTCTTACTTTACACTCTTTAAAGGGACAACTCTTCTTTACACTCTTAAAAGGGACAACTCTTACTTTACACTCTTTAAAGGGACAACTCTTACTCTACACTCTTTAAAGGGACAACTCTTACTCTACACTCTTTAAAGGGACAACTCTTACTTTACACTCTATAAAGGGACAACTCTTACTTTACACTCTTTGAAGGGACAACTCTTACTTTACACTCTTAAAAGGGACAACTCTTACTCTACACTCTTTAAAGGGACAACTCTTACTCTACACTCTTTAAAGGGACAACTCTTACTCTACACTCTTTAAAGGGACAACTCTTACTTTACAGTCTTTAAAGGGACAACTCTTACTTCACACTCTTTAAAGGGACAACTCTTACTTTACACTCTTAAAAGGGACAACTCTTACTTTACACTCTTTAAATGGACAACTCTTACTCTACACTCTTTAAAGGGACAACTCTTACTCTGCACTCTTTAAAGGGACAACTCTTACTTTACACTCTTTAAAGGGACAACTCTTACTTTACACTCTTAAAAGGGACAACTCTTACTTTACATTCTTTAAAGGGACAACTCTTACTCTACACTCTTTAAAGGGACAACTCTTACATTTTATTTAATATTTTTGTGTGAAGGAAATGAAAGTGGAGAGAAATGAAATTTTTTGTTGTACTTTGGCAAAATATCAAATGAAACAAATTTTTCCCCCGTTTTCTATGGAAGTGCATTTGAGATTTTCTATTTTCTTACATGAAAATTTGACATTGCTGAAAATTGCGTAAATGATTATAATTAATATGATTAAAATGTAGTAACTAGATGTTATATAAAAGAAAATAACAGAAAAAGATTTTTTGATATTAATTTATTTAGATATGGGTAAAAACACAAATTTGCATACAATACACATACATATGTATTATCTAGGTCATTATATATATAAGTCTCAAATAACCAATTTTTTGATGTGAAAACCAGTATAGAAAGATCTTAATTTTACATATATACATGTATATTTTTTTATTATTATTTCGCACTATCTGGTAATAATTTGTCATGTAGTTGCTGGGTATTATAAATTATATATACTTATATATAATTCTTCGATTATTTTAATTTTCTTTTGTTTTAATTGCTGTTCAGAATTTTATCTTAAGCCAGATTGAATAAAAAACATCTAAACGAATTCAAATGGTAGCTGTTACAATCATCACAAAATGGCACAAACACATAATATTCATGGAACATCATTACATCGAATGATTTCAATCGTAAAACCTAATAAAATATAAAAGCCTATCTACACAGAGCATAGCATCAACGTAAGGTAATATAACTTATTATACCTAAGGAATAACCTTCTAGAATCCAAAACCTCACTGCACAGTGACATAGGTATTTCTTTCTCTGTTTCTGTATCCACATCCCTTTGCTTACCAGTGATACTCTGCAACCTTCACGCCAAAACTTTGGGATCCTTTCGAAAAACTTCTGCCAACATATTCCATCAAAGAGAAAATAGTATCCTGCCAATATTTCTCTGCGCTAAAGTTACCTTTCGCGTAATTGAGAGGCTTGCGAAGAAGATCATCTCAACATGGCATGGTAATCAAGATGAAGATGCAACTCAATCTTCATACAGTTGCAATTTAATCATATATTTTGATTTGTTTTATATAAAGGATGTAGTAATTTCAATTTAGTTAATTTCTATTTTCACTAAAAACTAATTTGAAATAGTCTGAAGAATGTTTCTTTTTAATTAAAGGATAGAGTTATACTGTAACTCATATTGCAGATTCTTTGTAAATGATCTTCGTTTTGAATCATGACGTCCGATTTTAATAAATTATATAAACAAAAATTTAGGCACCTCCTTTTTAAAATTGTACCTATTATAAGCTTCTAAATGGATGGAATTTACATTAATTCATTTGCAGTTAGTGGTTTTTGAAATTTATCAACAGGTTTGTCCGTCTTGAATATATAAATCTGATCATATTCTAATTTAACTAATCTAACTTTATAATCTCCCTATTTTATTATATCTAATCTCGCCATTTATATTATACCAATAATTAGACATAACTCTATCATAAGCGTCACTTTGTAGTTTTGTGACGACATTCTTGTCACTGTCACCATGTGACGTCAAACTTAAGACAGAAGTCATTAAATGTTATTTTTGTTTTGTACCTATCATCTGCTGTTACTCCTCCACAACTAGCGATCAAAGAAGGAGGAGATGGAGGAGGAGATGGAGGAGGGGATGGAGGCTGTTAATTAAGAGCAGTGATTGACAGGCTTTTGAATGGTCCAGTAATGATTATTGGTGGGGGTGATTGCCCCCATCTTCCCATCTATCCACGCCAAGGCAATGTCACTGCAATCATTTCAACACTCATATCCACTGCAATTATCTCAATATTATCAAATTCTCATCTCTGGGTACATATCTGACGTGCCACTTGATTTGCGGGATAAATTTACACATGTATATTCATATCGAAATAGAACTGAATGTGTGTTATCATAATTCTGGAATTTTATTCGATATTATCATCTATCCTTTTTTGACCATAATATGTATGGAATAAATAAATAAAATTGAGATATTTATATTGTACCAACAGCTACATTTGTTCAATCAAAGGTAGACAATAAAATTCATTTTAAAATGGACATCAACTAACGCCGGGAAAGCAACTTTTTAATATAATCTTGCCGTTTGTCAGTGACTTATTTTGCGCGAAGAATTACATGACACTTATTAAAGTCAATCTCCCAGTTCTTACCGAAGCCGTTGTAGAATTTTATTTTCCTATATTATATTTTGTTATTGTTATCAATTTTCTTTTCTTTGAAACACTTTCTTGAAGAAAAAGTTCATTTTATTTACTCTGATTTCCATTGTCTGAAATTTTGATGCAACTATCAATTTTCTTGACATTACAGTTGCATCTCCATTTCCATATTTCAACGTCTAGAAAATTGGCTACAATTCTCAGCGAATTTTATGAACTCATATAGCCTCTAAATGACGTCTAAAGACATTCTATCACTTTAAATATTATGCAAATTATTAATAATTCAGTGCAAAATAGGCAACATATGTATCCATATCGTGAGGCGAATATAATAAAGTGGCGTGGTGCTTTTTAGCATTCTGTGAGTTAGAGCCCTAGGAATATTGCAAATTTAAAAGCCTTCTTCTCGGCAATAATCTAAAGTTATGCAAATAACATGGGGTGGGGGGAGAGGGGGGGGGGGAGAGGGACTATAGCTAGCCACGGTTAGGCACATTATTTACATTCAAAGATCGAACGGGAGAGAAATCTGAAAACAAATAGCCCTGAGTCTGTTAAATTGAATTGAACGGCGAGGATTTAGGATATTTCTTTCTCTGGTCACAATATCGAGCGACTAGTTCAGCTCTAACGAGAAAAAAAGAATGTACAAGTCATATATAAATTATCTTCATAGAAAGTTATTCAGTTCAGCAAGCATATTTTCATATAAAACTATCGGCAGCACTAAATATTCCTACAAATAGGCCAGACAGAATACTGAATTTCATCATACATCAATTTCGAGTGAATAAGAAAAATCCATGCAAGAAATAGTATTCCAATCGTAACATATATTCATCTTCTTCCGTTCATATCAATCCAAAAGGTGCATAAATTTGCTGTATGGAACTTCCACATTGCGCTACTGGCCAGAGTCTCCAGCAATCCGTATATATAAGACTGAGAACACAATAAAAGAAGCTTTTACACTATTTATTTGCTTCAAATAGACCAAATCTAGCTCAGGGGCGGCCAATGGAGTGTGTTCTGCATGGAGTCTGACTGGAGTTGATAAGTGAACTGACACTCCTAAGATCTTCTAAATTGCTCCTACATAACTAATCAATGGTATAGTTTCCTTTGCTATATATTATGAATGTGATTCTTTTTAAGATATATTCTATACTTTACTTAGATTTATTAATAGCTTAAATAATTTGATAGAAAATTCTCATCATCAGTAAATAACTTGTCTCAGAATTCTAGAAAATATCAGAAATTTTTCATTATTCTTTACCGATATATTTCATTATAAATAATTTTCAGTATTGATCTTTAGATGAATGTCATATTTCATATATAGTAAAAATATTGCAACTTGCAATAGATTAATACAAATATAAAAAATATTAGCATTTAATTGAATTATTTCCTATTCCCAAGAATTATTCCATTTCTCTTCTGATTGTTCCTATTTCTGCTACAGAGGATATAACTACAAAGTCCTTCAAAGCAGAATTGATGTATCATTTTAGTTCCTTTGTACTCAAATACATTGTATTATTGAAGATCATTGCAAGATTGTGATTAAAACAAGTATATGGGTTTCAATAGAATAAATAGTAGCTTTTTGGATTATTATTACGGTATATTTAATATTGTAGTCTAGAATTATTACATGAATTTGATTATAATCTACGAAGAATCTCGATATTGATTGCCGTCAGGTAGTTTGTTGTATCCACTAGTATTTTGTACTGCACACTTAATCTAATATTGATATCATACTCCCAACTACAATTTATTTGCAAGCAAGCCCCATTTCTAAAGCAGATAAACCCTGATTGAAAGTTGCCTTGAGAACTATCTGGCAGCAGTTTGCTGGGTGTAAATAAAGCATCTTCTGTACGGACGTAAATATCTCCGATCCAGCACCCTTTGCCGGTTAAGTTATTTCAAAATATTATGGCTGGAAAGTGCTGACGGAGGGGCTAATAAGTCGTTACTCAGGATCAAAGTGTTTCGGATAATATTTATCGGTGGCGCTGAAGCTGAATTAAAAGGAGTTTCGCCGGCGAGGAAGCCAAAGCGCCGCGATTTGCTTGGTTACGCAACATTCTCCGTCAACCAGAAACTGAATCGCTGGGAAATTACATTAGCTGTTTTTTCTTTTGCTTTAAATTGGTATGTGACTTTAGCCATTTTCGATAACTTTGAAATTAAAGATAAAAGACGATAAATTTAAATGCCAACATTAATTTCGAACAAATTTACTATACGGAAAGATTTCTACTCTAGACTATAAAACTGTTGGGAGTTATACAAAATATTAATATTAATGATAATGATTATCTAAGGTTTTTTTTTTTTTAAATCAAAGTTATGACGATATCCATCAAATGGTGATAAAATTTAAATCTAGGCAAATTATTGATATCTAAATTTATATTTTTTTTAAATATAAATTCCAACCAAAAAGGATTTACCACAAGTCCCAAAGCAATTTAACGAAGGGCAAAGTTTTCGAAATATCTTCTAAATTCATAACCTTTACATCAATCTAGAGTCAAACAAACGTCAAGGGAAAGAACTTCTAAAAAACACTCCAATTGCAATGCATAAGGAAATCAAAGGCGAACTTCTCACTCTCTTCACAACCTTCCATTTTCTTTTTCTTCTCATGTTTGTGGTTTGAAAGTAGAAGCGACGGATGGTCTCCTCGGGGAAAACACATGAACTACTCCCGTAGGAATTCTCCAGGATGTCTGTAAACACTTGCAGGATTTTTCCGTGTTATCATATACCGCACATTTCTTATGCAGCACAATTATTGTACGTTGTAGTAACAGTTAATGCGTTCTAGAAACAGTTATATTCGTTCTAGAAACAGTTAATTCGTTCTAGAAACAGTTAATTCGATCTAGAAACAGTTTATACGTTCTAGAAACAGTTAATACGTTCTAGAAACAGTTAATACTTTCTAGTAACATTTAATACGTTCTAGAAACAGTTTATACGTTGTAGTAACAGTTAACTACTGTACAGAACGCTGTGATAATTGTATTCTGATTACCTAATCGTTAAAGTTTAAAAATTGTGGTAAATTTTGGGTTATAATGTCTGTAGAATATTCGAAACAGACATTATAATACTGTAACACCGTCACAGTGGTTGTTCAATTCATACGTTCTTTATGTGTTTTAGTATATTTAATGAGTAGATACAATTATAATAAGAATAATCATTCACAAGGGGAAATGGAGGAATATTTATAAATGTGCCAAACAGAACTCAATCATTGTACAAAATCAGAAAATATAAATCAGAGAGAAATGTAAGCAGTCTAGAAAATTGTAATAGATTTTATTTGTGAAATTTAATACATCAAAATTTTGGAAAAAGTTAATGAGATTATAATAAACAAACTATTCATTTATCTTAAAATTAACGAAAAGTAATTTAGCTAATTATTAACTTTTAATGGAATGAAACAAAAATCGTTTTGAAATTATTCATACATAATGATCATATCTCCAATCAAAGTTTCCTATCTGAAGAGATAAAAGAATGTTGATGATACATATAATTTAGTACGATAATTGGCTTTAATTACCATAAGATATAAAATGGCTCACTATCATCTGAATTCTCTTTTCAGAAAGCAATAACAAGCCTCAAAAATGATTTTATAGTGCCTCGAATCCGTTGAAATGACTTTGACTTCTGCTTCGCAGCGTTCGGACCTATCAGTCGTGCGGGGTGAGCTATAATTGGATAATTTCCTTTTTGAGACAAGGAGATCTTTATGCTCAAATGGTCTAGATTGCGGGGCAGATGTGGTTAAATCTAATTACAGTCTGTGTAAAGCTGCTAATGCTCTGATATTACCCATCGTGGGATTACCAAATATCATCTGTGGGATCTTAAGTTGATTCGGATTACTAAGTTAGGTAAGAATGTGCAACCCTTTCCTCGGATACACTGAATGAAGCTTTCCGTCGCCTACTATCTTGTCAATATCTAGAGGCATTTGGCGCCTAAAAACAGCTTCTGCAGGCCATTACGGGTCAGAAAAAAGAGCATCTGCAGGCGTCACCTGGCGAGGGCTGCTAAAAGAAGGAGGGGAAAAACACCGCGTGCTGTTGTCGCGGGGGGTGTTCAATAGAAAAATCAACCTCACTGCTCTTGTAATTACACTCTACTCTGAGGAAACCCAGAAGGAAACCTCTATACAGTAAAGGTTTACATAAATTGGACTTTTTTGTTAATGAAACCCTTAGTTTGAGTTATAGGTATAATGTAAATAAAATAGAACATAAAATGAATTAATATGGTACATTAAATAAATATGACCCTCCTTTATATTGTGTCCGTAGCTCAAAAATCATTTTAACAGTTGACAAGAAAGGGAGTCAGATGTGTATGACACTCCGTCTTTTTGCAGTCGAGATAGAAAGTTAATCTCAGAAATCAATGGCGAAGAATCAATTTCATTTTCTTTTCTTAAAGCTGTCAGAATTTAGTGAAGTGCAGAGACTTGGTGAAAGATCATGAAGCGTAACTCCTAAAGTTCCGTTCTAATCGATCCTCTTCCGCAGTAAAACTCTTGTAAAACAGAAGCCTAAAAAATTCCACAACTTCAGACACATTTCACCAGATTTTTTCATGAAGTCCATGTTTTATTTTAGATAAGATTTTGGGGCTATTCTCTACGGTGTAAAAATTCGTGAACTTTGGCGGAATTAGAGGCATGGCTTGTGAATGAGTCCCTGGGATCGAATGAGTCTAATGAGAAAAGATCCTGAGAGAAAAAGCTTCCTTCGGTTGAAATACGGACTGGAAGATAGGGAGAGCAATGGCTGGACTGGGCATCGTCAAGAGCAGCAGATCCTAATGGATGGATACTTTAGAGTCTTCAAATAGGGTAATTGAAGAGAATCCTCCTGATTTACTGCCATTTCTCCGTTTGCTTTGCAATACTATCCCTCCCTCAACTTCGGGCATAGTTCATTGGCTTTCGATACAGCATCACATTGTGAGTAAGTCAGAACAGAAGTGAATCTTCAATAATCTAAATACTACACGTACTGCAGTATGCAGCTTGAGCCTATGATTTGAATACGATTATAACTACATTCCTATTTTCAACTGGCTTCTATTCATTAGCATTTCAATCGAAAAACAAATGCGTTTCCTAATTAGAGCTTCCAATAACAACCAGCAAATCCTCGCATGCAGTATTTCCCAAATTAGTTGATTGGCTGAGCAATTGAACAAACTCGTCAAGTGTTTGTCTGAAGGACGCAACTTTGTGCATCCAAAGTAGGTAGGTACTGTCATCAAATGGTGTAGTGCGCTAACTTGCGTGTGGACTGGTCTAAGTTATGTGTGTGCATTTACACAGGAGTATCTACTTCCTCACTGCATTAATTTCTCCCTTTATTGCATTGTCTTCAGTTTGCACTTAAAAGAAACACGTAAAGTTTAATATGGGAATATTGGCGCAATGAGCTGTCTAAAATGAGTTTTCAGTAGAGGAGAAGGTTAGGTAAATATATTTCAGAAATGAGATCTATAGAATTATCATGAACTAATCTTTTAAGAAAATGTAAGTTATTTAATCTAATATAAAATGTTTGCGATTTAATTACAACCTTTCAAATTGATTCTTTAATTAATTACTTTGTAAGAAATTCAACCGAACTTTGTGAACTCGATATATAACTTGTTTCATATATTTCAAATTATTATTATTTTGAAACTGATTATCAGTCGTACTTAGGAAACATAGTTCTTAATGACTATTTAATAAAAGTCTGGTTTTGGTTCCATTAACATCTAATATATGGAAACTACAGAAAAACTTGAATGGATTTAATGTTGCAGTTATAAAATCATAAAATGGTTAAACTTCCGAGATAGTAACCTAACATTTTCAGTGAAGATAATTGTTGATGAGATAGAAATATCCGCCCTAAATAGGCTGAGTTCATTTTCTGATGTCTTACAGCAGATAAACCACTCACTGAAGCTAATAAACTGAACTCACAAATCTGGTGATTTGTGGTGAACCTATTGCAGCTGTTAAATGCTAATAGAAATTGGCAAACAGTCGAAGAACTGACATCGTACATGCTAGAGTGGCACACTTGCCACTGAAGTGCTGAAAGTGGCACTTACAGTTGCCACTGAAGTACTGAGAGTGGCACAGTTGCCATTGTAAGTACTGAGAGTGGCACAGTTGCCACTGAAATACTGAAAGTGGCACAGTTGCCACTGTAAGTACTGAGAGTGGCACAGTTGCCACTGAAGTACTGAAAGTAGCACAGTTGCCACTGTAAGTACTGCGAGTGGCACAGTTGCCACTGAAGTACTGAAAGTGGCACAGTTGCCACTGTAAGTACTGAGAGTGGCACAGTTGCCACTGAAGTACTGAAAGTGGCACAGTTGCCACTGTAAGTACTGAGAGTGGCACAGTTGCCACTGTAAGTACTGAGAGTGGCACAGTTGCCACTGTAAGTACTGAGAGTGACAAAGTTACCAATCTTCGTGTTGAAAGTAACAATATCAGAAATTGGTAATTTATGATAAAATAATGTTGGATAATATTTTCCATTGAATATTACTGAAATATAGAATACCAAGCTACCAAACAGACTTTCCTTTACTTCAAAAACAAAATGTAAAACTCTACCGCAATGTAAATGCCTCTAAATCCTTCGTAATTGTTTAAAAAAGTAATTATAATTCGCTTACTGTAGTATTCGAATTAATTAGTGGTAATGTATGTGAAATTATCAGCATAGGATCTGAAATCTTTATGATTATCAAAGTATCAAATATACTGACATCATAAAATATAAGTTACGTTAAAATTCAAAATGATAAACGAATAAAACTTAATTTAGAAGTAACTGATGGTGAATTTTCTAAGAAACTCATTGGTATTTAAAATGTCCACCTGAGAATCTGAAAGTTTTCAAATAATTCTACTATCGGGCTTTACTTTGCATACTTACATATGGATAAGCAATCGTTGGGTGAACTGAAAAGAACTTCCAAAGAAGTCCAAAGTTTACTTCTTGGATTTGCATGGCATTACTTACCCCTTTGCTAAGTTGAAGACAAGCGCATGGATTTCCATGTATTAACTAAGTTCTAACAAACTCCTCTAACGACTCGTAACTTCGTCTTAGTTAACTCCGCCTTGTCGAAATAGAACTATAGATTTGTACTAGTGAAATGTTTTCGCAGCTCTATTCCAGTGAAGTCCCTAACAACATAGTTAGACTGTTGGTTAGATAGACCCTTTACTCTATTCCAGTGAAATCCCTAACAACATAGTTAGACTGTTGGTTAGATAGACCCTTTACTCTATTCCAGTGAAGTCCCTAACAACATAGTTAGACTGTTGGTTAGATAGACCCTTTACTCTATTCCAGAGAAATCCCTAACAACATAGTTAGACTGTTGGTTAGATAGACCCTTTACTCTATTCCAGTGAAATCCCTAACAACATAGTTAGACTGTTGGTTAGATAGACCCTTTACTCTATTCCAGAGAAATCCCTAACAACATAGTTAGACTGTTGGTTAGATAGACCCTTTACTCTATTCCAGAGAAATCCCTAACAACATAGTTAGACTGTTAGTCAGATAGACCCTTTACTCTATTCCAGTGAAATCCCTAACAACATAGTTAGACTGTTGGTTAGATAGACCTTGAACTTCAAATATCTCTTCACCATAAAAATAACTCCTGAGTAACGTGTAATGATGGAAATAACTTTGCAAGAATAGTAATCATAGTAATTTATAAAAATAAAATGCAAATAATTGTTTCCTCTGATTATAATATCCTGCATTAATTACCCAAGTCAAGAAAAAGTATTGCAGCAATCTAAGTTTTTTTATTCAGTGTTGTCTGTTTATCCAATTAACATCTAATCATATTCCACAATGCAATTATTATTCCATAATCTATTATAACTTCGTGAGAAGGCAATAGGAATGATTGGTTTATTCCATGTGATGCATTAGCGCAAGAAAAACTGCATTTGTTAACTTGTTACATGTACCACACAAAGCGATGTAGTTATTTTTGTATTCTTGAGTCGTATTTGCCATGGTTAAAATTCACCGTTTTCATTTAAATGAAGGTGTGCACTTTATGTCAATTTGTAATACCTAATATTTTTTTATTAGAATAAAGTAACTAAATACGAAATTAGTCCAATACATTGTCAACGGAAGACATTCAAATAAACACCGGATATTTTATTTATATTTAATCCTTCGAATTCCCCTTTTTGCAAAATGGGTAACATCTCTGAAAAGAGTGTTTGGCCTTGCCTTTGTCGTCCAAAAGAGTACAGTGAGGCATTTTCACCATAGAGCGATAGATAAGTTGTCCCGGCATGAATGCCAAGACATTATCCTCACGCTTCCGCCCGGTTACCTTTCGGAAGCTATAATTCTGGCTGTAATAAGTCGCTAGAATAGCCCTTTGAACTCCACGGAACATATTTCAGGTGATCGTCTAACTTCCTCAGTGACCTCATTGTTTTTCTGACTCTAACCAACTCACGATGACGAACTTCTTATCTCACCAGCCATCTTTGAAAAGAACGAGCCTGTCTTTCAAGATAACTGGCCGCTGGAAAAATAAATGGCTGTGTAGTCACAGGAGGAAGATAGATAACCTCAGCTAACTTATTATCCTAATATTAAATGAGTCGAGATGAAATCATTATGTCCTTTCTTCAAAATAATCGATGTAATGGCGTCAATATAATCAACTTTACAATGAAAAATAATTATACCTTGGCTATACAACAAAACCTATCATTCATTATTACAAACTATCATTCGCAAATTATTACCAAACTTGAATTCTACCCAGTAGTTACAATTCATTTTTATCCTATACTTCCTCACAGTTTTTCTTATGAACCTACTTTTTTTCTCAATACATTTAGCTTCCTGTCTTTAGAAATAAGATAAAAAGCCATTTCATGTCAAGTAGTCCACTTTACTGAAGATAGAAAAACTTTCAGGTTATACAGATACCGTAATTATGCTGAAGAATTTAAAGACCCTCAACGTAAAGGAATTGTTCTCTTATATTAAATCGCTCATTCTGAAATAAGTTTATTCTTTCTTATCATTGAAAACTCCTATCTATATAAATACTTCCCCTTTTGATAGTTACTTTGAAATTATATTTCCTCAGAAAATATTGTCCTTTGCTACCTATTCTTATATCGTCTGTGCTCTTTGTTCAATTTGTAAATTTTGTAAATTTTTAATATACATTTTCAGCATTTCTAAAATTATCATTTATAATTTATTTATTCATTTTTGTAAGTTGCGGCAGTAATATATCAAGAGTGAACGTCTTCCCCATCCACAACAGTCCATCAAATAGGAAAGTCTTTATCTTTAATGTGATCTCGTTCTCTTCTCTTCATTACAATTTGCATCTAGTTCTCATTCACATGACAATCTTTGGAGCACAACACACACACACACAACCGTTACTTAAGAGGCAAAACTCCTCTACGTGATATGCACACAAAAGCCTTTTATCACAATGGGAAGATAGCGTTCAGTCTGCGCACAAAACTCTCAGTCTGGGTTTAAATCTTTTATTCTGCCAGCTCTGCATCTAAAGCAGCTATTAAATGACATAATTTCCGCAAAAAAAGACGCCAATGACAGACTCGAGCGTTAAATATTACAGCTCATGAAGATACATTTTATCTGCCGATAAATTTGGTCCAAAGTATCCCAAGAATAAAATGTCCTTAAATATGCCATAAAACTAAGGCTCAAACCTTCACTGTCCCAGTTTCGAAGAATTTCCTTTGTGTGAGTGGCTATTATAGAATGTTTTCCTACTTCCATAACCCTTCCTCAAAGGCACTATATATGTATATTATAAGATATATACTAAATCTGTGAAGATGTTAACGCCTTCCTAAGTAAACCATGTCGATAAATCAGTGAGATTTTATTCAAATATAGGAGAAGTATATTAACTATATGAATCATCTTATCACACCTTTGAAATTTCCGAAGATAATTTACATGAATGGCTTCTATCTGTGCAAGAGAGTAAAGTTTTGCTCCATCGTTAGGTTTGATAGCGCCACGCCTCAGAATGCGAAATGTACTTCGTAATGACATCTAATGAATACAAATAAGCTGATGCTATAAGTTGAGGGCGCCAATTCAAAATGCCTGCTATTCTTTTTCGTTCAGATAGCTTCTCCTGTGTCTCGGTATATGCTAAGCAGCTGATGTATCAGCAAGGGGTAATCAACTCGCAAATTAGTTACGTGTCATTGGAAAAATGTCTCGTGATCAGAAAGAAGCGATACGGGAGGAAAGAAGTCGGCAAGAAAAATAGCCTATCTGGAAAAGAGCGTGCCTTTGTTCTATTCACAAGATATTTAGAGTTTTTTCAAATATATAGTAAGTTTTTTATTAAAGTCATGTTGCTTATTGTCAGCTTTTTATTACTAAATTGAGAATAATTCTTTTACTATAAAAAAGATCTTCGTTTATATTCTAACATTCATTTATTTATGAAAAAAAACTCTGTGATATAACTTCATATTTCAAAAACTTGATTTGAAAAGTGTTGAAAACGGAGGAGAGAAATTGCAGGTCAACTCTTCAAAGCGATGGAAGTGCAAATAAATGGAACACTGTTAGTTTGCTTCACTTTACACACGAACAGCGATGAAATAAATAAAAATATCACAAAGAATTTCCGGCTGAATTTAGCTGCCATTCTTCGTGAAAAGAAAACCGAATGCTCTCTTTTATGGAGGGAGAACGAGTCCTGGAATGGATTGATGCAGCTTCATTGGAGTGAATCAGACGCGCCATTTCCAGTTCTGATACCAAGCCAAATTTTACCAACTCAAACTATTCATTCTCCTTACATTGATGAACTATTCCTGCGATAGGCGATGCTCTCACTACTCAGAATTGATTGCATCATTTACATTGATATTTCATTAGGAAATCATTTTCACTGGATTCATAATTTAAAATAAGATTATCTTTCAATATTTTTGTGAATTTGATCAGCATTCAGAGGCTGTCAGTTCGTCAACGAAGCATGTAAGTGCACTCACTTTATGTGTTTCTGTTCGGATAGTTCCATGAATAGTTGGTAAAAGCGTCTTTTGGATTTCTGAGGCAGAGTAGCGTGTGTCAGATGCTTTGTATTCCGATCATCTGAGGGTAAACCGCACAAAAGGAGAGATAACTCGGCATCGCAATTATCTTGAGGAACTTTCTAGAGGATGAAAATAGTCTTTGTTTGGTTGTTTCAAAAGACACAGCTATGACAGCAATAGGAGGGAGTGTCTGTACTTTGTGTATACTGAGTGTTGGATGAGGTGGATTTGAGATATCGTGAGAATGTTTATATAGTCTTTCAATTTTCTCTCAATTTAAAAAATAATTATTTATTTTCTTTTACCTATCTTATGGAAAATTAAAAGCCTAAGTGAAATATAACAGTAGGGTTAGCTACTTTTAATCAATTCTGAGTGTAATTAAAAATAGTAATGGGTATTGATTTATAATATATTATTGTGATTGTTAACTTTGAGGGACTTATAGGATAAGAACCTAGTATAGTTAAAGGAAAATATGGTTTGAATCTTACAACAACCGTAAATAGGAAAAACAGGTCAGAATGTTTGAGTAAATTGATCTCTAAATTTATGGTTGTTTGCTGGCTATCTAGAAAAGGTAAGAAACTCGTGAAATTTGACCTGAATTCAAAATCCCCTCATTAAGAATTAGTTTGCGTACCTATTTCTAATAGTACCTATTTCTGCCGACTAAGCATTTTGTTGTAGAGTAAGTTACGCATTTTTTGTCGATAAAATAAGAAGATACAATAGAATAAGGTTTTTTTTACCCATATTTTAATTTATATCCATACTATATCTTCAAGTATCATGGATAACAATGGGAAAATATAAATAATCATTATATTGTTATTACATGTGTATGACCGAAGATGGGGAACCGACCGATAATTCGTCCTCACCGCAATCCTTTCACAAATTCTCAAACTGTATATACTGAAGCTACATCACCAGATGGTGTCCATCTCTATCGTAAGAGCAGCAGCTTATCATTCGAGAGAGTCACACGTCATTAACTTTAAACTTCTTGAATGTTTTAAAATGCGTAACGTCGAACGAACTTTTCTCAAGAAATAAACTTCGGACACCAAATATCGTTACGTTTTGTTCCATCCAATCGTGAGGCGTTGAAACTCAATAGAAACTTTTCAATATAATATATGAAGTACAGAGTCTGAAATAAGACCTACCCTTGAGAATACGAATGGCAGCAAGTAGTAAAAAAGATATAGGGATTCAATTCATATTTAAATACAGATTAATATGTGAGGACGAGATTAGCAATCTTGTATAAAACTACTCTTAGAACTTAGTTGAATATAGTTGAATAAAATATGTAATCCTATTGGAAGTCGCTAATCTATGGATATTCATTAGATATAATTATAGGCAGAAAAGGAATACTGATAAATGAAACTGGCAGTATATCCCTACTTGTATAGAATAAATGAGTTATGTAATCGTTCATTAAATGAAGAATTTATTTATAACTTCTCCATACCGATAGAATCAATGCATTGACAATTTAGAACTGATACCAACTCTCCAGATTGATATCAATCAAAATAACAGCGAAACAAATCCTCAAAGAAATAGTTCTGTATGTCAATTTGATTCTTCCAATCGGTCTGAATGAGTTTTCTGATTCGATCTGCAGCAAAAACAGGCTTTGGTTTCTCTGCTCCGTGCATCCCTTGTTACCAACGAGAAAAAGCAACAGCATCTTTCGGAGACAACCCCTTGCTTTGATGTAACAGTTACACTTTTTAACACAGAAAATAGGGTCTGCTGAACAAAAGAAATGTTTCTCTACGGATAATAGACTGAATTTAGTGCTTGAAATAACAACTATACGAGCTCTTGTGGAAATCTGTATGTGTTTCATTTTTCAAATGATACTAATTTTAAAATCTAACAGAGACTTATATACTCCATATCAAAAACAAATACAAAATATAAATTCTTAGAATAAAGTTTTTACTGCAAAACACAATAAGAGAATGGGAGAAATTTCTCATTCTTTCTTCTAAACCAATAACGAACCAAAAAATTATCATTGGAATTCAATCGAAGTTCCACCAATCAAAGAGCAGATGAACTTGTTTGCGTCTTTCGACTTTGAAAAAAAATGCTGACTTTTTTTTTTATAGATCGTCCAATTAACTTATTGTTTTCATGAATGTTTTGCATGACTGAATTTATAGTAAAATAGAAAGATTATTAAAAGTATACAAGCCTGTAAAATTATCTGCACTATTTTAGAATACAGCAAAACAAAATAGTTTCATTCTATGTTGGTGCCCAAGGATTTCTAGACGAACCAAAACGTTCATCCATAGTTTGGAGTGAGAAGAGATAAATCTTAGACGTTTTTTCCTTCCTAGGTGCTAATCCTATTACTGCTAAGGTATTTAGGTTAATTTGTATACCCTATACTATTATCAAGTTATCATGCTTCTGTGTTGAATATTGATTTTATTATTGATAATTTCATTTTTACTAACCTATACGATAACCAATGATCAATCTGTCTTTTTAAATATTGAAATATATTAAGGCCTAAATAATGACAGAACATGAAACTGTAATAAACACATGTATGATATTAGCGTACAATTTTATCTAAAAAAACAATAAACTTCAACTGAAATGACTGAAATTACCTGAACTCATTAAGTACTGGCAACTATCAATCAGTATTTGTCTTTAGAGATGGCATAGTTGTTAACTTAAAAATTCATGATATCTCTCTCACTGCATTAGTTTTAGAAGTTATTTATAAATATCATAGAGCAGTGAAAATGACCCCCCCCCCTTCATCCCAAGATAAATATCGGGTTAAAATTATGTCTTTAGTAGCGTTTAGAGATTCTCATTATCCTGCATTTAGTTTGAATTAGGGAATTAAAGACTTCTCAAAATGGTTTCTCTATGTGTGACTCCTGTGCAAAAGTATAGGTTAGACCGAAACTCAGCCGTCGAATTTCCATACCATAAACATCGTACGTCGGTCTTCCTGGTTATACATTATTAAATCTTTAGATGAGACAACAATGAGAGCTCAACAATTCTTTGTGTATTGATCAGAGTCCAATTAGACGAATATTCGAGAAGGAATAATTCGAAGAATCTGTAATATTATGTTAGGCGGTAATTAGGAGATGCTTAGCATATTGGAGATTTTAATTATATTTTATCGGATAAACGGGCACTCGAGAGAGGCAGTCCGATGATAAACATTGTTGTTGTTGTTGTTGTTGTTGTTGCTTCGAGGTAAATATATAAATTACATAAGCACGGGATTGCCAAATGTACATATGATTTTTTATTGCAGATAAGAAATGCATGGTACCTAAAGTAGATTAACATCAGCATCAAAGAGAGATGATGATGTATATTTTATTAATATTTCAGCATTCCGAATACAAATTAATGGTTATTTACTTAAATCGAAAGAGACAAACATTGACTGTTTGTCGAAACATTGGAGCTATTGGCTCTTATTAAAAAGTTTAGAGGGATTCACATAGCGGCCTAGTTTGTGTTGATCTCTTTTGTTTGTTCTTCCCTTGTTAATCAAATTAGAGAGCTGACTTCACGCACATTTATTCACTGCGTGAAATTAGGTGAGTAAATATAGGCTGAAACATAAACCAGTCGAGATGCGGACTGCAAGCGCTAGCGTATTCCACCGCTACAAACGTAACGGGCTTATCTTTTCACTTACTTGTATTCCTTACGTGCAGCACTTCTAATAAATATATTTATTATAATCTTAACATCTAATATGGTGGGAAAGTATTTCAGAAATTATATCTAATTAATTCTTAATAAGTAAAATTTCTTTGTAAATATATTGAAACATAAATATTGAATAAATGTATCGGAACATTGAAGAAGATTATCGTTGGGAGTTTTAAATATAACAAATATGACATAGTAAATAAAAAGAGAAGTATGCTAAGTTTCGAATTCATTGACGATGAACTTGGTCCATTCTTCAGAAACGATGTAAACAAATGACGACGCACAGAGTACTGTTAAATATTATAAGTTTATTAGTTGAATATTATAAGTGAATAAAGTGTAAAAAGTGATAAAAACTCAATCTTACTTTCTATAAAAATGCACATTTAACTTAAAAATATCATTTTTTTACAAACAAATAGAAAATACTGTCACTCAGAGTATTTTCGGATGTTCCAATATTCTACTTAGTATACTTATTTATTTACTATGGCTGTAACTACCTAGAGTGTGAGTTACTACCTAGAGTGTGAGTTACTACCTAGAGTGTGAGTTATTACCTAGAGTGTGAGTTACTACCTAGAGTGTGAGTTACTACCTAGAGTGTGAGTTACTACCTAGAGTGTGAGTTACTACCTAGAGTGTGAGTTACTACCTAGAGTGTGAGTTACTACCTAGAGTGTGAGTTACTACCTAGAGTGTGAGTTACTACCTAGAGTGTGAGTTACTACCTAGAGTGTGAGTTACTACCTAGAGTGTGAGTTACTACCTAGAGTGTGAGTTACTACCTAGAGTGTGAGTTACTACCTAGAGTGTGAGTTACTACCTAGAGTGTGAGTTACTACCTAGAGTGTGAGTTATTACCTAGAGTGTGAGTTACTACCTAGAGTGTGAGTTACTACCTAGAGTGTGAGTTACTACCTAGAGTGTGAGTTACTACTTATAGTGTGAGTTTCTACCTAGAGTGTGAGTTACTACCTAGAGTGTGAGTTACTACCTAGAGTGTGAGTTACTACCTAGAGTGTGAGTTACTACCTAGAGTGTGAGTTACTACCTAGAGTGTGAGTTACTACCTAGAGTGTGAGTTATTACCTAGAGTGTGAGTTACTACCTAGAGTGTGAGTTACTACCTAGAGTGTGAGTTACTACCTAGAGTGTGAGTTACTACTTATAGTGTGAGTTTCTACCTAGAGTGTGAGTTACTACCTAGAGTGTGAGTTACTACCTAGAGTATGAGTTACTACCTAGAGTGTGAGTTACTACCTAGAGTATGAGTTTCTACCTAGAGTGTGAGTTACTACATATAGTGTGAGTTTCTACCTAGAGTGTGAGTGACCTAGAGTGTGAGTTACATAGAGTGTGAGTTACTACCTAGAGTGTGAGTTACTACCTATAGTGTGAGTGACCTAGAGTGTGAGTTACATAGAGTGTGAGTAACTACCAAGAGTGTGAGTTACCTATAGTGTGAGTTACTAGAGTGAGTTACTAACCGTGTGATGGACATTATCTCATCAAAGTCGCTCCATGCCATGAATATTTATCTTCCATTACCATTCTACTGCCATCTGCCTCTCCAATTGAGTTAGCATCTAATTGCATTCATTGCCAGCAACTCTGACAGCAATCACCGCTGTCACCACTCGCTACTTCTTCGACGCCAACGCTATACTTCGATGGAAGTACGCACTGCCAGCTCTTTCTCAAATAATAGAGATATGAACTGCCAGCATTGTAACTAACTAATACAAGATAGAAGCTTTGCCAGCATCATTTCCACTTCCAGCAATGTTATGATTACCAGCACTCTAGCCATTTCCATCACAAAAACTAGTACCAGTATTATTATGATTGACAGCAGTATAACCATTGACATCAGTATAACCATTGACAGCAATATAACCATTGACAGCAGTATTACCATTGACAGCAGTATAACCATTGACAGCAGTATAACCATTGACAGCTGTATAAACATTGCCAGCAGTATAACCATTGCCAGCAGTATAACCACTGACAGCAGTATAACCACTGACAGCAGTATAACCATTGACAGCAGTATTACCATTGACAGCAGTATAACCATTGACAGCAGTATAACCATTGACAGCAGTATAAACATTGCCAGCAGTATAACCATTGCCAGCAGTATAACCACTGACAGCAGTATAACCACTGACAGCAGTATAACCATTGACAGCAGTATAAACATTGCCAGCAGTATAACCATTGCCAGCAGTATAACCACTGACAGCAGTATAACCACTGACAGCAGTATAACCACTGACAGCAGTATAACCACTGACAGCAGTATAACCATTGACAGCAGTATAAACATTGCCAGCAGTATAACCATTGCCAGCAGAATAACCACTAACAGCAGTATAACCACTGACAGCAGTATAACCACTGACAGCAGTATAACCACTGACAGCAGTATAACCACTGACAGCAGTATAACCATTGACAGCAGTATAACCATTGACAGCAGTATAACCATTGCCAGCAGTATAAATATTACCAGATCAGCATTTTTGTTTCTTAACATTGATCATTTCTCTATTTTTCAATTCGACATCAGACTGGGTTGTTAATCCAGTAGCAATATCTGCAATATTAACATTACCTGCAATATTTACTGGGTTAATTACACTGAGATTAACATGCACTATTTTATAGATTTTGGAAAGGATTTGGTTACAGTGAGAATAATTCGGTGGTTTAAAATACCTTTTGTTTGGAGATATAATATAAAGATGTATATCCAATTGAAAAGGTATTATATTGAACTGTTAGCAGCTATCGTGTCTCTTTTCGTTTATTGAAATTCCACGAATTAATTAACTATTGAATTTAATAGAGAATAACTGGAGATTGGAATTACAGAATACTTTGTGTTGAATAAATTTATTAATTTAAATGGAAAGGTCAAAAATGAATATAAATTATATTATTTATGTAAATTTAAATGGAATGGTGAAAATTGAATAATGTCTATATTGATTTCGTTAATTAATTGGAAAGATAATTTTTAAACTATATTAATATATACAAGGTGTTTTTCGTTGAAAAAATATGGCAATAATTTGCTAATTGTGGTAACAAATTGTCCTTATTAAATATATCCTAAATGTGAACATATTACAGTTGATGATGATTGTACATCAAATGGAAATAAAGAGAGTCATTTCATACCAATTACAGTTTGCCTCGTGGTTAGAAATTATCTCATTGAATGTGAATTGAAACATGTGAAAGAGAATCTCAAATCCATGGCAACAGAAAAGATCATCTTCCATTAACGTAGAAATTATAGATACCTTGAAAGAAAATAAATACGCATGATGAATGAATACTAATTTAATTGAGTAATTTACAACAAACTAAAAGAAGAAAGAATAAAAAAATGAAACTAAAAGTTAAATATTCTTTCGCATTTTTTTTTCTTACAAAGTAAAAATATTAAAAAGCATTTAGTAGAAATTAAATAGTATTACGCATTTTCATCACAATTTATTGTATTAACTAAATTGCATACCATTACTATTGAAATAACAAATTAACACTTCTTTATATATCTGTTGCCTCAATTTTGTTGGGCTCAATTATCTTGGGGCATTTGTATAAATTATGTTAACTTATCGTACCACAACTACAAGGAGTTTCTTCACTATAACTTGCTTATTTTGATATAAGGACATCGCTGAACATTAATTTTATGTAATACACCATTGTACATATAATTGTTATAAAATTATATTGTTTATTGTAGTTATATATAGTATAAATTTTATATCATGATTCAATTAAAGTAGAATTTTCAAGATGCAGTAGACAACAACACACAAAAATTGGTATAATGTGTATCGAATTTATTTTTATTCATCCTTTCTTTCAAGGGATAAGAATAATACATCTCAATTTTTGAAGCAGGAATGATAGGTAAGTTACTGACATTTTCGATTCCATACTATATATTAAAGATTAATTCAAACCACAAAATTGTTTCCATTTATTGAGAATAATTTTCAGAAGGTGGAAGACATTCTGTATCTGGTTTATAAATCTGTACCTTTAAATAACTCAATGCAGTTACAGCATATGTATTTGCTTCATTGGTCTCGTGTAAAAAACAGAAACCAATTCCATGGGGAAAATGCATTGAAGCCTACTCGCGGAAAAATAATTTTCCCTTTGAAAATTCCAATTTTGAGACAAAGAACATTGGATGTAGGGAAGCAGGCCCGAATAACATGGCTCTTTGTTTTCAAAACATCACTCGATATGTCCTTTTCAAGCCAGGCTCTTCACTCAATCATAATTGAAACTATTCGACTCTTTGCGAAAAAGTCTCCCGATATTTTATCAATCGTACCGATACGGTCTCGAGGAAAATTGATAATCGACATTTTTGATTTGGGTTACGGAGGACGAGATTTGCCTGCGTACTTTTCAGGGAGATTAGGACTGATGAAGGAATCAGAATTTAATGCATGCGGGGACAGAATAATATGTATATATAGGAACTTTAGTCTAGGTATACAAAATATCTCTTTAGTTAATAAATTATACACTAATTATTTTTTAAATCCGTTATTGCCGGTGAGATTACAATGGGGAGATTAATTGTCCAATAAAGCTTACAAAACATTCGAACTTCCTAAAATTTCAATCGTTTGTTCAGTCAGGGAAATGAAAGTATCCAGAAAAAGATATTTTATTTTGCTCTAAAATTGTTGCAGATGGATCTACGAAAGAGGATTTTAGAGTTCGGTAAGATATTATATATTAAATACTTCATTTTAATCACAATAATTCATTATAGGAGATGACATTTAATATTATTTTGGATATTTATTACGACTTCCATGAACGTCAATCGTTTTTATGTATTCAAGGCATCAAAACATTTTCCAGAATGTTTAAGTTTTTTTTTTTTTTTGACATGCATGAAATTCATGCATCAATTTATTATTTTAAGTAGTTTTTTATTATTTAAGACAATTACATCTCTCTTGTTACAAAATCATGACACAATATGGAAGATAAAATTTTAATTTTAAATCATATAGAACACTTTCAAGGAGGTCACCATAATATTATGCAAAATTGCGCCATATTAGCATTAAATTCCTTCTTACATTCAATTCAACTCACATCAAATTAACTACAAAACTAATAAAGCCAGCTAATGATAAATACATTAAATCAATGAGATATTGATGGTAGAGTTGATAGCTCCTAAAATTCAATCAATGAGTCATCAGTATCGCCATTAAAAGTGAAATGGTTTGCAGTCTGATTATCCCAGTGAAAAGCACAACTCTCGAGGCTGATTAGCAAATTAGGAGTCATCTATAAAAAGTAATTAGTTAGCTCCAGTGGGGAGAGTTTTAGTGCTTCATTGGTATTGGTTATGAGCTTTGCTACCGCTAGAATACTCTAACGCTAATAAACTGGTGAATCTACCGCTAGACTACTCTAACGCTAATAAACTGGTGAATCTACCGCTAGAATACTCTAACGCTAATAAACTGGTGAATCTACCGATAGAATACTCTAACGCTAATAAACTGGTGAATCTACCGATAGAATACTCTAACGCTAATATACTGGTCAATGTACCGCTAATATACTGGTCGATGTACCGTTAATATACTGGTCGATGTACCGCTAATATACTGGTCAATGTACCGTTAATATACTGGTCGATGTACCGCTAATATACTGGTCAATGTACCGCTAATATACTGGTCGATGTACCGCTAATATACTGGTCAATGTACCGCTAATATACTGGTCAATGTACCGCTAATATACTGGTCAATGTACCGCTAATATACTGGTCGATGTACCGCTAATATACTGGTCAATGTACCGCTAATATACTGGTCAATGTACCGCTAATATACTGGTCGATGTACCGCTAATATACTGGTCGATGTACCGCTAATATACTGGTCAATGTACCGCTAATATACTGGTCAATGTACCGCTAATATACTGGTCGATGTACCGCTAATATACTGGTCAATGTACCGCTAATATACTGGTCAATGTACCGCTAATATACTGGTCGATGTACCGCTAATATACTGGTCGATGTACCGCTAATATACTGGTCAATGTACCGCTAATATACTGGTCAATGTACCGCTAATATACTGGTCGATGTACCGCTAATATACTGGTCGATGTACCGCTAATATACTGGTCGTGTACCGCTAATATACTGGTCAATGTACCGCTAATATACTGGTGACTGTAATGCTAATATATTTTATTGTAAGTTTACAAAGCATTATACAAGTGTACGTATATACTGTATTCGTATTTCCTTTCATATTAGTAAAATTGATAGATAAATAACTAGATGACGGGCACTTATAGAGCGCATAGCCTCGCGGCCGCTTACAAATGACCGTTACCATCATATGATCCTTGAGTTACATATAAATGTCTTTGACCTTCAATTGACTCGATCGCTCCCAAAATCTGATCAGATGGTTCTGAATCAATAGTCCCTCCAAATTTCAGGCAATTTGGTTGAATACTTTTTGAGTTATGCGAATAACAAGATTTTAAATTTATAAATAAATGCCGACCGAAACATAACATTCTGCAATTTTGCAAAGGTAATAACGAGCAATGAATTAATGTAACAAAATATAAAAGTTGAAATTATCCAACCCGGAACCAAAAGCCATTAATTGATTAACAGATTAAATCTAGGTGCTGATTATTGATTAATATCCTGACTATAATCTTCATTTCGCTTCAATAACTAACATATTATCAATAGCTGTATCAATTACTATTTTATTCAATTTCCAAACAATATTGTCGCTATGTTCACTGAAACCATTTGCATGTTAAAATTTATGAGTGCTTGCGAATTGCTTGACTGTGTAGTGTGCAGTGTCATGTAGTGTAGTGTACTATTTTGTAGTGCAGTGTCATGTAGTGCCTCACCCCACTACCAGGGGGCGCTATATACACCGATAGAGTAATTAAAAGGCTGTCACTGACAGAAGACGCGTGTACGCAATGACGCCGTCACAGTGCGTCACAACACAACGGAGACATGTCTCGCCATGTTATAGTGCGATAAGGTTGTTATTATTATGTTATATTACACAAGTAACTTTGGTGTCATCTGATACCACGCAATATATGGCTGTCTAAAATTGCGTCTTTTGCTATCAGTCTGAATTATATTCACGTCATACGTATGTCTAATTTGTCAGTATCCATGCACGAACAATTCGTCCAAGAAATGCTATATTTTGTATTATATTTACAGTGTGTTTATATTTTACAATATTTATACATATTATGCATTATAAAAGTAGGAAACACTCTTTGTTGATGGCAATTAGAAATTTATGGTCTTTGCTTTAATTCTTATTGCAATCTTCTACTTCTCCTGCTGGCCGGCAACACTAAAATAGCAAAAATAGATACTTCTTTTAATAATATCTATATGAAATAAGCTGATGCATTAGCGATATTGTCACTTCAAGCCAACTCTTTAATGTGGGTTTATTAGAATTAGTTACTAATGACTTTTGTATTTGGTACATGAAGAAGATGCATTAAAACGTGATGCCTAGAGACACATTTTTCATATATTCATGTTAAATGTTTCGGCTAATAATAATATATATCTACATCTTACTAATAGACTAGTAGTGAAAAATGATGTGAAATGTCCCTCATGTACACAAGCAAGAGAAAGTATTTTATGAACGGAATGTCCGTGGACACAATGTCTGTCGAAAAAAATTTCCTAGACCCAGTCAATATCATCTTTATACATTACGCCATTTTTTCAGCAATAATATAAATTTAAAAAAACATTTGTCTAAAAGTTATTTGCGTCGTTGGTTATTGTATCCCAGAGGAAGTCAAAGCTTGAACAATAACATTGACATAAGTTGAAAAAAAAAACGTTTTTCAAATTTTTCATAAAGAAGTGTATAGAAATAAAGTTCTTATTAATAGTCAATGCATTAAATCTTTATTGCTTATTCATTATTTATTCATTTTTATTATTATTCTCCCAATGTGCAAAGTGACGATAAAAAATACCGCACTTTCTTTCCTCACTTCAACATAATCAAAACATCGACAGAAGATCCAGTTCGTGATTTCGGGACATGTTTGGGACATGTTTTGAACACCATCATGCGACCTGGGACTACTATGCAAAATATGTTTTGAGAGACAAGTTTCGATATTTTCATTGCTAATGAGTTTAAATTTTCATAGGAAATATATATTTTATGAATATAGAAATGTTATAATGAGGTTTAAATGCATTATCTTCTATCAAAAACAAATGTTAAACAAAAACATTTAATCCGTTCGAGCCTAACAAAATAAGTTAATTTTAGAAATAGATATAATTATATATATTTGATGCACTATAACAGCACTATTCTCAATGAAACATTCATCACATAAATGTTACTTAATTAAGCAATATTTTATAGTGTGAACAATGTTTGTTTTATGTGAATTTCCCATTTTAAGTCTAAAATGACCCTAGAATCACGAGATCAATATCTCGTCGACGAAGCATTTTTGGACAATTTGTTGTTCCTGAAAAAGTGTTTATTTTGGGCTTTTATGCAAGCTGCCAAATTTTGTCGGATCTGAAATGAAACACCCTGTATATCCTGTAATATAATATAAAACCTATAACTTAATATTAAACCTATAATATAATATACAACCTATAATATAATATAAAACCTATAATATAATTATGACTCGCATATAGTATATCCAAAGAGTTCAGATAAAACAGCACAGTCATTAGCATGATTGAATGACTGTTGTAATTGTAATCCAAATAGTAATAAAATCAACAATGTCAATTGATTTGCACAAATTTTATTCAAAATATCATTATGTACAAATAAATATATTCCTCAGCCAATCTCCTGGTATAACTAATTGGAGAAAAGAGCAACAGGCATTTTCAAAATTCGAAGCGAGGTGTTCAAACGAAAGATTTCAAGAGGTGTAAAGAATCCATAATTTCAAATCTGTATCAATAATTCCTTTAATTTACTCGGGTTTGACAATTTAATGATAAACTTTTGCAATATTTCTTTTTGATTGAATACTTTAGTGTTGGTTTTGAACTAAAAACTATTTTTCAATTATATGTTTTGAGTATAAAAATGAATCAACAAATCTATTAATCATATCCTTAGTATATAATAATGTTCGAGAACTTTGAACATTTAAAGTAATAAGATTTTAAACAGTTTGACAAATTATTATCAGGTAAGTAATTACTTATTCAAGATTAATTCAAATTTGTAAATGAAACTTTAATTACTATAACACATTTCGTTCATAATATTTATATAGAGGAATAAAGAAATACATGCTTTATAGTCACAATATGGTTAAAGGCAATGGATATACATGCTTTATAGTCACAATATGGTTTATAGCAATGGATATACATGCTTTATAGTCACAATATGGTTCATGGCAATGGATATACATGCTTTATAGTCACAATATGGTTCATGGCAATGAATATACATGCTTTATAGTCACAATATGGTTCATGGCAATGGATATACATGCTTTATAGTCACAATATGGTTCATGGCAATGGATATACATGCTTTATAGTCACAATATGGTTTATAGCAATGGATATACATGCTTTATAGTCACAATATGGTTCATGGCAATGGATATACATGCTTTATAGTCACAATATGGTTTATAGCAATGGATATACATGCTTTATAGTCACAATATGGTTCATGGCAATGGATATACATGCTTTATAGTCACAATATGGTTCATGGCAATGAATATACATGCTTTATAGTCACAATATGGTTCATGGCAATGGATATACATGCTTTATAGTCACAATATGGTTCATGGCAATGGATATACATGCTTTATAGTCACAATATGGTTCAAGGCAATGGATATACATGCTTTATAGTCACAATATGGTTCATGGCAATGGATATACATGCTTTATAGTCACAATATGGTTCATGGCAATGGATATACATGCTTTATAGTCACAATATGGTTCATGGCAATGGATATACATGCTTTATAGTCACAATATGGTTCAAGGCAATGGATATACATGCTTTATAGTCACAATATGGTTCATGGCAATGGATATACATGCTTTATAGTCACAATATGGTTCAAGGCAATGGATATACATGCTTTATAGTCACAATATGGTTCATGGCAATGGATATACATGCTTTATAGTCACAAAATGGTTCATGGCAATGAATATACATGCTTTATAGTCACAATATGGTTCATGGCAATGAATATACATGCTTTATAGTCACAATATGGTTCATGGCAATGGATATACATGCTTTATAGTCACAATATGGTTCATGGCAATGAATATACATGCTTTATAGTCACAATATGGTTCATGGCAATGGATATACATGCTTTATAGTCACAATATGGTTCAAGGCAATGGATATACATGCTTTATAGTCACAATATGGTTCATGGCAATGGATATACATGCTTTATAGTCACAATATGGTTTATAGCAATGGATATACATGCTTTATAGTCACAATATGGTTCATGGCAATGGATATACATGCTTTATAGTCACAATATGGTTCATGGCAATGGATATACATGCTTTATAGTCACAATATGGTTCAAGGCAATGGATATACATGCTTTATAGTCACAATATGGTTCATGGCAATGGATATACATGCTTTATAGTCACAATATGGTTCAAGGCAATGGATATACATGCTTTATAGTCACAATATGGTTCATGGCAATGAATATACATGCTTTATAGTCACAATATGGTTCATGGCAATGAATATACATGCTTTATAGTCACAATATGGTTCATGGCAATGGATATACATGCTTTATAGTCACAATATGGTTCATGGCAATGAATATACATGCTTTATAGTCACAATATGGTTCATGGCAATGGATATACATGCTTTATAGTCACAATATGGTTCAAGGCAATGGATATACATGCTTTATAGTCACAATATGGTTCAAGGCAATGGATATACATGCTTTATAGTCACAAAATGGTTCATGGCAATGAATATACATGCTTTATAGTCACAATATGGTTCATGGCAATGGATATACGTACTTTATTGTACAGTATTTGATGTCAGGGCAAATGGAATTCCGTTAATTGATTGCCCATGTGAACCAAATAGAATGCAAATGGAAATTTACTGAATAATTGTTAGAGAAAATATACATTGGTCACTATACCTCACTATATATAGTATAATATTATACATACTATATTACTTCAACTGTATCATTTAAAATTATTATTACTTTGCATCATCTAAAATAATTTGGCAACTGAAGTCATTAAAATGCTCATTCATAATTAAAGCACAAATTTAGTGCTTCCAAATCGTATTATTTAATGACAGTTGTGAGATAATTAGATAGAAAGAGAAAATTGAGTCATTAGCGCAGCACGATACACTGAGTCATAAAACTGTGACATTTTGCAGTCATTTCAGGTCACCATTGCAGTCTAGTTGTATAGTGGCTATAGTGACTGAGTTATAGCTAAATAAATAAGTTACCTACGAATTGCCTATATATTTAGTACCTATAAGTGACTATAAATACAGGCTAAATATCTAAGTTACCTATAAAATTCACACAGTCTAAGTGACTATACATGCTCAATAACTGAGACACCTGTATATATTGTGTAAGTTACTATTTGCAATTACAGACTAAATATCTATTTTTTCTATACAGTCCAAGTGACTGAGTATCTACAGGCATTGCCATTGTGAGCTCTAGAGTCCCTCAGTTCCTCCACACACCATTACCGTATCTCTCTCAGTACATGGAAGGGGCGGACACCAACCCTCTGAATCAATAAGAAAAATACTCACCATTGACAGTCCTTCTACTTTGCTCCATTTCGAGGATTCGCTGTCCTTCATTGGGTCTCTAGATTAGATTATCTCTTCCATAAAAACAGTGACCACCTAAATCAACCCGAGAAAGAAACTGCATGGTAAATTATAATAAAAAGAATATGTATATGTAGATAATTCCTGATTGTAATCATTTTGATAATCTATTCATTGATATTGAACTTTATTGTTACCTAAACTATGGATCTTATGAGTTATTTCTTTAAAAGCTATAAAGATACAGAAGACTATTAATCTTTGAAAGCAATTTCCTATCCATCACCGCATGCATATTTACAGTATAACAGATCTGAGAAGGTAAGTTCTATCAGAGGTGCACTCTCCCATTGCTTCATATTGAAATGTGTGTCCGCCAATTAGAGACTGTCATAGATGTGGCGGCAGAGTCATATGAAGACGTAGTAGTGACCATGAATGATTCATCAGACTGTAATGCCTCCAACAGAGAGAATATGAAAGCCGCATCTGATTTTGATTTCCAATCGTGAATAATAATTCTTGAAGTCGTATGAGAAGCTACATAACTTCTTCTCTCAAGTCTAAGTAGCTTCCAGAGAATAGGAGAAAGAGTTAACTTAGATGGCTGCCCTTTGGTCTATCCTATTAAAAAGGAAGTAGTCAATTTCAATGCAAAGTACACTAATTTTTAACTGAAAAGGAGCTGATTAAGTGGAACTCAAACTGCAACCAAGAATTTGATCTAAATATCCTTGTGAAGAATGTGTACCTATGATATAGACGGAAATATTTCATTTGGTCGGAAACTAACTCATTACTAGGGTTGTGACAATAAGCTTTTAAAACCATAGATCCTGAAAATACTATGATAGACAGAGAAAATTCGTTCCAAACCAGCGGTATGTAGTATTCGATGTCATATCGTTATATTTGTGATATCTTTAATTTCTATGATCTAAATGCATATTGTCACAACCCTACTTATTATAGTTATTTTTATTATTTAAAAGAAAAGACACCGGAAATCAAAATTAATAATATTAATATATAACTGATTAAGTAAACTCTTAATGATTTAAATTCGTGTAAGATAACCAATTAACCTATTTTGTAAGTACAATCTTCAGTATAATTACAATATTAGGTTTGTACTTTGGTTAAATAAGGCTAACTAGTAACGAAAGTTTGTCGAGTACAATTGCTAAGTACATGAACATACCGTACATTACACTCTAAATTAATTTACTATCTACCAATCTGTAATAGCTTTACATCTAATCAATCCTCCCTCCTCTCTCTCCCCTCCAACCTCCCCCTCCCCTCCAACCTCCCCCTCCCCTCCAACCTCCCCCTCCCCTCCAACCTCTCCCTCCCGCCAAAATTTTGCTCCCCCCCCCCCCCCCTGATAGAGACATGAGATATGGCTCTCAATTTCCCCCAATATCCCTTGCGGTCAACTTATTTCCACCACATCAGTAGTATAGTGCTAACCGAACAGCATTGAACTACACTGCACCTTAATGATGTCAACTCTGCACCTTAATGTGACCTCTGCACCCTGCACCTTAATTTGACCTCTGCACCCTGCACCTTAATGTACCTCTGCACTCTGCACCTCAATTTACCTCTGCACCCAATGTTTCCCATGAACAGAGGGCATATCCCCGCCATATTATTTCCTATCTTGTCCAATCATTATAAGAATCTTTATCTCAATTATTGCCATTATTTTGGTTGCCATGGCGATGAATAAAGCACAAAGATGAGGACTTTGGAACCCAATTTGCGTTTGCAATTTACTGCCTCTTGAGAAAAGTAACTATGTGAAATATGAAACCTATTAACAATATAATATCTTGTGATATAATAATTGCTTCAGTCAGAAGGCTTTTCATATCGTATATAACAAAGAAAATGTGATTGTGTTTACTTAAGATACACATGTTATTATTACAAAATTATATTTTCCTAATAGCTATGCTGAGCTACGTTCAATTATTAAAGTCATTTTTACTCATTATGATTTATATAAATCTTTCGTAAATAGATTAGAAAGGGAAGAGGTAAAAGTCAGGTTAAATTGCCATGAAGATCATTACATAATGTGATTAGGCGACAATTGATTTGAAAGCAATTAGGGTCTAACTCGAGATCAGAGAATATATTGACGGTTATTTTCTCGCACCTTCATAAGGTCATTTTTAAAGAAATCCACAATTTTCTCCTGAGGATCAAACGTCTTCGATCTCATCGTCGCTCATTAATCTTGACGTTTTTAACAAATCACTCGACGCGCGCGACATCAAAAGGCAAAAAAGTTCCTAGCGAGTTGTTCGTCCAATGGGAGCTTTTCAGCGAACAGCCGTTTAGATTTCTCTGTGTGGAACTTTGCAATTAGCATTCATTGTGATTAGTTCAGAGGGAAAATTAACTGCAGCATAGCGTGTTGGTGCATAATTACTTCAATAATCATTTGTTTGCTCGAGCAAAACGACCGCAAAAATTCTCTTGAACAGATGCTGCCATTTTTTTCCGCTCTGGTGGTTCACGCAGTTACGACTGATAATGCCGGGGCATGGCCATTTTATGTCATCATTTCAACATTGCTAATTCAATATCATTCCCTTAGTATAACTTGAAATGATAGAATTTTAATGTTGCATAAAACAAACCATAAAATCAGTTAGCAATAAGAACACTCCAGTCTTTAATAACTAAAGTTTTCATTCACATGATCGCATAGTGTAGCAATTACTCCTTTAATTCAGTGAGTTTGCTCTTCTCTTGAGAATTATGGAGGCTGTATGACTCTAAAAATTGTTTCACCACGCTCCATACAATTTGAGAACATTAAGTATATTTATGGAGCAGAGGAAACGGTTAGACAGAGGACACGGTATCCTGGAGCGGCAGCAATTTTTATATGGTCCAGAAAATGAAAACGATGCAGGCGACTGTGAAAGAGTAATGCCTCTCATTCTGTGGATTTCTCTAAAGTTCCACTGCAGTCGCTTTTTATCGCCAATAGAAATAGAGAGTTTCTATTAATCTACTCATGAGAAATATCCAGCCTGTAGGAAAAAAGACTTGAGGTTGACTTTATCAATTAGAGTGGAGGAGTGTCATTTGTCTGTTCCTTTTATCCTTGGGTGTGAATCAATTAATTGGTGGTGGCAAGAGAGCTGATTGAATGTACGTGATTGAGGAGTTGGGGCGCTACAAGAGGCTGAATTGAATCGATTGGAGCCTCTCTCAAAAGACAGAGAGACACAAAAAAGGAAGTGCACAGAGATACGTCTCGTGCTAAATCTTTGGCAAAGTTCTGTCAGAAACAAAGGCCAAGTTTGGAGTTATCTGTAGCCTTTTTATTCGGTTCACAAGGGGCAAGGATGTAAAATTTAATTCAAAAAGTCCTGCGGCAAACTTTGCGAGGGTAAACATCCAAACAATGTGAGGATGATTTTTGAAACTCCTTGCGACTATTGTTCTCAATTCAAAGAGAAATGAAACACTATTTGTCAAAATGATGAAGCAATATAAGAGTTACGGAACTTATACCTCTATGGAGTTATGGGATTTATTAGATGTGGGAGCAAACTTAGAGCTTTCCATCCGGACACCTTTAAATGACCCTACACACCTGATAGATGACAGCCATAAGTTCGGGTGACGCAGGAAAAATATCACAACAAGAACCACTAACGCTAAAGCTAGCAACTTATAGGATATAATATTGCAAACACTTTAGCTAAAGAGTGATGGTAAGGCCAATAATGACATACGGGACTATTCTCTTATAATAAGAGAAACAAGTTCTATTTCATTTCTGTAATTTCAGTATATTAGAAAGGCAGTAATCTAATAAAACGACTAGTGTTTCATTTTAGACGTTAATAAAAGACTCATTTTATTGTTGAACATCTAATATAACAGAGAAAGAATTGAACGGGAAATAACAGTTATTCTTGTGTAGAACTCCGTATTGGAGAGATATTAATGTTATTTTTATTTATATACTTTAAATAATGTAACTAGTATAAAATAACTAGTGAATATCCCAAGCAAACTAGAACTGTTGCTAAGTGTAAAATATCTTTTCTTGTGAAATAACGAAATATATAGATTATAAAAATAGAATATTTATTAAAAGGGAAATTTTCATGAAAAATATTTCAACCAGTTTCCTCATGTAAATATTTTTTTTTTAAATTATGAAGATTATATCATGAAACACTTAAAATTAATAGCAATTTCTGAAGATTTAGTCAAGTGAAATATTGAGAAATTCTCTTCACGAATCATAAAAACTTTCCTGTGAATTGGAAATTTATCACCAAATGAGAATTCTGTGAAAAAGAGTGACGCTTTCTTTTGGACTGTAAATCTATGTTGCATTTCGAGTCATTTAACCTAACACCAAAGAAGAAAAATCTTGGCACCATCTGCAGATCGAACTCTAATAATGGCAACACTCCATTGCCATCTAGAGTGTTGCCACTAATGATGGCAACACTCCATTGCCATCTAGAGTGTTGCCACTAATGATGGCAACACTCCTTTGCCATCTAGAGTGTTGCCACTAATGATGGCAACACTCTATTGCCATCCAGAGGGTAGAAGTCTAATAGTGGCAGCACACAGAGAGAGAATATTTCGTATCTAATTTAACTACATGAAGTTTTAACATAAATATAAACTAGCATATTTAGTTTAATAATAAATAGAATATACATCATTGAACGAAATGTAACGTATTCAACAGTTAAATTTAGTATTTTCTTCCTATTACAAAGTTGAGAACCGACATGTGAACCTACCTACTATAGTTTGAGACCTATCTTCCTACTAAAGTTTGAGACGCGATCTGACACATTTAAGATGAATACGCTATCACCAATTCAAACATTGTAAGCCAACAGATTCTGTCAGGAAGCTTGACGGAGGAATTCGTTTTGATCTTTTGTGAATCTGGTGAGAGCAGATAATGTATTCATAGAAAAATGCTATCTTGGCATATTAGATGACTCTTCAATTTAACAAAATGAGCGAGGAATGCATTCTTCTTTGCAGAGTGAACAAAATAAGCAAATAATAGAACTATATATTCAAATCAACAGGTATAAAATTAAATCAATTTCAAATCAGAGCACTAACAGAGTGCCTAGAGTCCCAGAGCTTCATTCCTCTCTCAGGAACCCTGAGTTGCTGATATCAATTCCAGGTCCGGACTATGCGTGTCGCAGGGACAATCATCGGGCCTATCGAACGTGAAATTGAAGACAAACTTTCAAATGTGTGCACCAGAATGGATCTCAATGCAAGAGTTTCCATTCAGGGCACCACTGGAAATTGATTCGCTGGAGTTACCCTAAATTAGGTCTGGATTTGAGGCATTTCGACAAGATCGATTCGGTTGGCGTGGCGTATATGACAGCTTGAGAAGAGTTTTGAAACGTGAGACGCCGTGTAAATAAAGACCACTTACCAATTTACATATACAAGCTTGGCAGAAATTGAGGCAGGTAAAGATTACCAATCTATGTTATTCGCTCACATTCTTCACATGGATTGGAATTCTTATAGTGAATTTCAGAAATAAATTTGAGTAATACTTCTACTGTGAAAATAAAGCACGAACACTTGATAAGTTTGGCTATTTCACCAACTTTTATTTAATATTGGCTCACTGAAAAACTACAGATGTGAATAAATTCCTTTCTGATTGAAAGGATTCATACTCAATGGTATTTCCTTATAATTAAAAAATCAAAATATTGAAGAATTTTTTTAGTTTAGAAATATATTACCACCTTAATTAACGTTGATATTTCACCAACTCTCTTGATAATATTCCTCTCTGTTTATGAAAGCCAATTTAATAGTCAGTCTAGTTTGTGTTGGGCAGATATGCTATCACACTATATCCAATGTTCACAATATGAACTATAACAGAACTATATTTAGGAACTATATTTAGGAACTCTTTTTCACCAAACCACCCTACTCTATATATCATGTCTTACATTTCTTGTGCAGAAATGAAAAAAAAAACTCTGGAAACTCTAAGGTATTTTTTATCAAGAAGAATTTCTAAAGATTGTCTCGAAACTTTGCTTCAATTTATTAGTGCAACTTTCATTGACAAGATTTCAAAAACCTGTAATTGATGCCAATGTTACTTTATTAAATTGAATTAACGACATCTTATAAATTTGAATCTATAGAAATATATTGTTTATAATTATTTTATAGGATTTACGAAAGCACATCAGCTATTGTTATCTTCTCGAGAAAACAAAAGCCACTACGCCCGCATGTAATCATAACTTTGATCACGAAACTGATTGAGTTAAAACAAATTTCAAAGATTCTCTTTAGTTAACAAATAAGCTACAAGTCTATAAGGATCATCAGTCGATAGAATGAGTCCTCAGCTCGGTAGGAATAGCATTGGAAAGGTCTCTTGAAAGTCGATGACTGGATCTTCGAATGATATTTGAGCTATAGCGGAGTGTACAACTTTGCTCTAACTTTGGCCATATTTTTGTCTCAAATTTAATTAGGGAAGGACTGGAGACAGCTAGCACTACCTTCGACAAGAAGCTGTTGAATCTATCTCGAGGAGACGCTAGGGTGGGGACACATCGACTAATTGTTTACGAGAAATTTGGGGAAGTTGATGCAATATCAGCATATTTAATGATTTCATTGACCCTATTCTGGCTAGAGCTGGGAAATATGGTTATATCACCAAGACTAAAGCACGTGAAATATTCAGCATTCAAATTAGTATTGAGAGGCAAAACTTTTGTATTCAAAATGTGTGTTTAAGTTTTGAAAAATAACATTTGCAATACTGAAATAAAGGCTTTGTAGAAATGAGATTCTTGATATCACAAATAAATTATTGAAGCAAATATTAATTCATGAAAGAATTCCTATGTAATTTTGTACACTTCATAATAAAGTCAAAACAATAAATATTGAGGGTGTTTTTCATAATAGAAAAATGACGGTAACAAAAATATTTAATTTGAGTTTTAACATCAATTAATTTGTCTTGTGATATAGAACATCAGAATGAGTACGAAGAACTTTAAGTTTAAAATGAACCGGATTTTCTTTCAAATTTATACAAATTTTTCATTTTTTTCATATATATATAATGACTGAAAATTTTACATATTTTAAACGAATTCTTGTAATACTGCCTAAACTGCAATGTAGGAAATATTATTTGAATATAAAGCTTGATATAAATGCAATGATCTTAAAATTAATAAAATGCAGTAGGCATAGACTTACCTTCATCTTGCACACTGCCGCTTGATGAAAATGATATTTCACAATATTTTGGGACATTATTTGTCAAAGAAATATGTAATTAATGGCAAGTCAGAGCTAACTGATAAGCTATCAGTGAGCTAATGATAACAATCAGTCAGAATGATAAGGCAACCAATAGATATTAGCTGGATGATAGGATTATTAACTTTCGGAGGACCCATTAATTAGAAATATTGCTTGAGGAATGAGACCAGAAAGAAACTGGAGCGAAAGAAGGGATTGTAGGAAGAAAAGAGTCGTGATTGGTGGAGAAGATTGAGAGAGAGTGGTGATTGATGGAAAAGATTGATAGAGTCGTGATTGGCTGAAAAGATTGACAGAGCCGTGATTGGTGGAAAAGATTGATAGGGATTCGTGATTGGTGGAAAATATTGATAAGGAGTCGTGATTGGTGGAAAAGATTGACAAAGAGCCGTGATTGGAGGAAAAGATTGATAGAGAGATGTGATTGGTGGAAAAGATTGATAGAGAGAGTTGTGATTGGTGGAAAAGATTGATAGAGAGAGTCATGATTGGGGAAAAGATTGATAGAGAACCGTGATTGGTGGAAAAGATTGATAGAGAGAGTTGAGATTGGTGGAAAAGATTGATAGAGAGAGTTGTGATTGGTGGAAAAGATTGATAGAGTCGTGATGGGCGGAAAAGATAGATAGAAACTGGTGATTGGTGGAAAAGATTGATAGAGTCGTGATTGGCGGAAAAGATAGATAGAAACTGGTGATTGGTGGAAAAGATTGATAGAGTCGTGATTGGCGGAAAAGATAGATAGAAACTGGTGATTGGTGGAAAAGATTGATAGAGTCGTGATTGGCGGAAAAGATAGATAGAAGCTGGTGATTGGTGGAAAAGATTGATAGAGTCGTGATTGGCGGAAAATATAGATAGAAACTGGTGATTGGTGGAAAAGATTGATAGAGAAAGTCGTGATTGGTGGAAAAGATCGATAGAGTCGTGATTGGTGGAAAAGATCGATAGAGTCGTGATTGGTGGAAAAGATTGATAGAGAAAGTCGTGATTGGTGGAAAAGATCGATAGAGTCGTGATTGGTGGAAAAGATTGATAGAGCCGTGAGTATCTAAAAATTTTGAGTAAAAGTAGAATCAAATTATATTAAATTACTTTAGGTGCTTATTATTTATACGAGAATAAATTTAAAAATATAAAATTTAATTATGACATTTATTTCCCACTATCATTGTTATTATAATAAAGGGATGCTTTCAATTATTATATTGTATTAAGATAAAATCTAGATTGATGTTGCCCGACTAGACTCTGATAAATGATACTCACAAATAATGATGATATTATGATGATGATATGGTGATAGATGATGAGTGACTCTGCTCCTTTGTGGTGACTTCCTTCCGCAAGTCAATTAATTGTCTCCGTGTGAAGTCTTTTTTGGACCAATGGGATATACGGATGATGAAAAATGTTATTGTGCTTTGAAAACATGAATTTATTTCCAGTGAGTAATTTTGTTGAAATTACAGAAACTTAATTTCTCTTCACATTACAAATCCACGTATTTTTTTAACACTTCAGTTCGATGAGGCAAATAATAACATTATTCGGTCAGCGTCGGCTGACTGGTGGTCGAAATCCTCGGGGTCGGGAGGAATGGTCTGAACTACAGGACTCTGACCGCTCAGTGTGAATGCTGTGGCACTACTGGGCTCCAGATGCTCTGAGGGAGCCTGCCTGGGAGAGGGCGCTAGTCACTCCAGATGTACTGCCTTTGTCATACTTTGTGCCCAGCATTGGCTAGTGACTGTAGATGTACTGCCTTTGTCATACTTTGTGCCCAGCATTGGCTAGTCACTCTAGATGTACTGCCTTTGTCATACTTTGTGCCCAGCATTGGCTAGTGACTGCAGATGTACTGCCTTTGTCATACTTTGTGTCCAGCATTGGCTAGTGACTGTACATGTACTGCCTTTGTCATACTTTGTGCCCAGTATTGGCTAGTGACTGTAGATGTACTGCCTTTGTCATACTTTGTGCCCAGCATTGGCTAGTGACTGTAGATGTACTGCCTTTGTCATACTTTGTCCTATGGCTAGTGATTAGATGGCAAAACACGAAAGGCTAAGGCAAAGAAATTGTCAAAAATATTACTGAATTAGTACGAAACTGTATTACAAATTTTAAATTTTGCCAAATTGAACATGAACACTATAGTATGTACTATAATGTCTTACTTTCATATACAATACAAACTACCATTCATTTCATTGTACCGGGAGACAGTTCACTTTTGGTGATATGCAAGTACCTTCGTTAACTTTAATTCCCCGTGTAATTTAGCACTATTTGGTGGTCTTAATTAAGTTACCATGATTGATTACAACAAATAATTAATATAAATTAATAGTAATACACTTACAGAGATCCAAAATTCGAAAAATTATTCAGTATTTGATTCGCTTCAGGTAGTTGTTAGTTTACTCAAACTTTCCTTCAGTTTTGATATTATTTTTTCCTGTTTTTCAGTATTTTAAATGATTTGTCTTATCCTTCTCTTGAATTCTCTTTAAATTTTATTATATATATCTGAAAGTCTTCAGTGATTCATTTTCAGGATTTTTAAAGTATTTCTCTCGAAGGATTCAGAGTTTACACATCTACGAGTTGCGAAGCTGCAATCTGATATAAAGTAAATATCATTAAAATACACTAGTTACATTCTGTTAAAGAATTGGACATTTGATTCTAATTGAATTTTATTTACTATTCCTAACGCAGGTGTTTGCATTTGACATAGAGAGGCAGGCCTCACTTTTATTGCCAAAATAACGACTCAGAATTATTACGAATGGTAATAAGAGCGACTCGATAAACATCCCATTTTCTATCAGTTAAATTAATTAAAAGACAATAATTTTGAGGGCTCGACTTGGTATGTATTTCGTGTTTTTTTTTTTTTTTTGCCAGAATAACCTGATGAAAGCTTCGTGACGTACTAAGTTCAAAGTAACAAATGAGTTAAAAACAAGTATTAAAACTTCAATCATAGCCTTACTCTCACTCAGTATAGGTGAGTAATTAATTAGATACTTTGATTTTTATATTGTGTTACATTGAAATAAACTTTAATTTTATACATGGTACATTATTTTTGGCAGTAGGGTAAGTTTCGATTTATCGAAAGGTTTCTAATTTTTGGACAAGAAGGAATTAACCATAAAAAAATATTTTTTTAACATTTATTTTAATTGATGTCAAGTATACCAATATACTGGTTACATATTAATATTTTTACTTCATTTTCCACAGTGAAATTTCATCACAGAGCTAGAAACAAAACCCCAATATAAAATAATTCGAGTCCTTGAAACCATTCTATTTCAAAATTACTCATGGAAAATGAAACATTTTATGAGTTACCAATAAATAGTAACTTCGAGTCTCGTCTCGCATTCATTTCTTCTTTTATAAATGCGAGGAGTAATAAAAGCGTGGCCTGGCCGTATTAATATAGAGTATATTACCAAAAATAGTTTTTCAATTAAATTTCTTTTCTAATTCAACCCCTCCCCTCCTGATGGCATCTACAGTAGCCATGTAATTATATGCTATTTTAACATGCTAAACATGGAACATGACGGGAATATCCACTTTGGGCCACGAACAAAGTAATGTATTGTAATTCAAGTTATTATATACAATGTTTTAGTGTCACTCTAACGAGATGCTTATGAAAAAAGTATATGATGAATTTGAAGAGAAAAAGAATGAAACTAAGAGTAAGTGAAATACTCTCACCCTTTACCGTAGAGTCACTAAGAGTAAGTGAAATACTCTCACTCTTTACCGTGGAGTCACTAAGAGTAAGTGAAATACTCTCACTCTTTACCGTGGAGTCACTAAGAGTAAGTGAAATACTCTCACTCTTTACCGTAGAGTCACTAAGAGTAAGTGAAATACTCTCACTCTTTACCGTGGAGTCACTAAGAGTAAGTGAAATACTCTCACTCTTTACCGTAGAGTCACTAAGAGTAAGTGAAATACTCTCACTCTTTACCGTAGAGTCACTAAGAGTAAGTGAAATACTCTCACTCTTTACCGTGGAGTCACTAAGAGTAAGTGAAATACTCTCACTCTTTACCGTAAAATGAATTATAATCATTTTTCGTAATTTATTTTCATTTACTTCATACAAAATTTATATTAAAGCAAATATTTTACCTTTTTTCATCTCATATAGAATACTTTTATTGAAGAATATTCTATAATAGATCAATATGATCGGTTTTCCTACCTTTGCATGTTCTACTTTCTATTTTTCTAAATTATCATCTGTTGATCACAACGCCTTCCATCAAATGTATACTAAGTAATAAATAAATACTGTAGTTACATCTTTATCTGAAAAATCTTTCGGTTAGTACTTTATTAACAAAGAATGACGGTTATTTAATATTAGTCATATCAATCAATGGAATATGAATTAAAAGTGTCCTCGAACTAATTTAATTTTTGCTATTTTATCTAACATCAAATAAATTAAGTGGAAATGTGCAGAAATAGCACTTCCTCTCACATCAGTAGCACTTCCTCTCACATCAGTAGCACTTCCTCTCACATCAGTAGCACTTCCTCTCACATCAGTAGCATTTCCTCTCACATCAGTAGCACTTCCTCTCACATCAGTAGCACTTCCTCTCACATCAGTAGCATTTCCTCTCACATCAGTAGCACTTCCTCTCACATCAGTAGCATTTCCTCTCACATCAGTAGCACTTCCTCTCACATCAGTAGCATTTCCTCTCACATCAGTAGCACTTCCTCTCACATCAGTAGCACTTCCTCTCACATCAGTAGCACTTCCTCTCACATCAGTAGCATTTCCTCTCACATCAGTAGCACTTCCTCTCACATCAGTAGCATTTCCTCTCACATCAGTAGCACTTCCTCTCACATCAGTAGCATTTCCTCTCACATCAGTAGCACTTCCTCTCACATCAGTAGCATTTCCTCTCACATCAGTAGCACTTCCTCTCACATCAGTAGCACTTCCTCTCACATCAGTAGCATTTCCTCTCACATCAGTAGCACTTCCTCTCACATCAGTAGCATTTCCTCTCATATCAGTAGCACTTCCTCTCACATCAGTAGCATTTCCTCTCACATCAGTAGCACTTCCTCTCACATCATTAGCACTTCCTCTCATATCAGTAGCACTTCCTCTCACATCAGTAGCACTTCCTCTCACATCAGTAGCACTTCCTCTCACATCAGTAGCACTTCCTCTCACATCAGTAGCATTTCCTCTCACATCAGTAGCATTTCCTCTCACATCAGTAGCATTTCCTCTCACATCAGTAGCATTTCCTCTCACATCAGTAGCACTTCCTCTCACATCAATAGCATTTCCTCTCATATCAGTAGCACTTCCTCTCACATCAGTAGCATTTCCTCTCACATCAGTAGCACTTCCTCTCACATCATTAGCACTTCCTCTCATATCAGTAGCACTTCCTCTCACATCAGTAGCACTTCCTCTCACATCAGTAGCACTTCCTCTCACATCAGTAGCACTTCCTCTCACATCAGTAGAACTTCCTCTCACATCAGTAGCACTTCCTCTCACATCAGTAGCACTTCCTCTCACATCAGTAGCACTTCCTCTCACATCAGTAGCACTTCCTCTCACATCAGTAGCACTTCCTCTCACATCAGTAGCACTTCCTCTCACATCAGTAGCACTTCCTCTCACATCAATAGCATTTCCTCTCACATCAGTAGCATTTCCTCCCACATCAGTAGCATTTCCTCTCACATCAGTAGCATTTCCTCTCACATCAGTAGCATTTCCTCTCACATCAGTAGCACTTCCTCTCACATCAATAGCATTTCCTCTCATATCAGTAGCACTTCCTCTCACATCAGTAGCATTTCCTCTCACATCAGTAGCACTTCCTCTCACATCATTAGCACTTCCTCTCATATCAGTAGCACTTCCTCTCACATCAGTAGCACTTCCTCTCACATCAGTAGCACTTCCTCTCACATCAGTAGCACTTCTTCTCACATCAGTAGAACTTCCTCTCACATCAGTAGCACTTCCTCTCACATCAGTAGCACTTCCTCTCACATCAGTAGCACTTCCTCTCACATCAGTAGCACTTCCTCTCACATCAGTAGCACTTCCTCTCACATCAGTAGCACTTCCTCTCACATCAGTAGCACTTCCTCTCACATCAGTAGCACTTCCTCTCCCCCATTACCATCTTTCCAATACCCCCGCCCCCCTCGGTAGGATTCTCCAAGACAAATGTCCGGTGCTCCTTTCTTCCCAAGAAGGATGGTTGCATCCTTTGTTGTAACTGTCCGCACTACAAAGTGATATTAGAAGCCCTTCTCTCTCTCTCTCTCTCTCTCTCTCCCTTTGGAATATTCAATAACATTGCCCCCCAAGTTGAGGACCCACAAGAACCGCATGGTTCTGCTGGTTCAACATCTAACACCCAATTACAAGATGAATAGCTACTAATAAGTTCGTGAGGAGATAAAGGCATGTACTGGAGAAACCTGCAGCTAGGGTCACTATTGTCTGAAACAGGAGAATATTTTAGGGTATTAGAGCTTGAGATAATGCAAGATATTATTTATCAATATTATCCAAGCAACACAAGTTAATGGGACCCATATGGACACTAGGTTGACAAATTCTATTGGTACTGTGTGTTTTTTTTTGCAAAATAGGTCAACATGGTGACAGCATGGGCTGTTATCTTGAAACAATCTTGGCCCAAGATGTTGTCAAGTTTCAGTCATATAATGTTGATACGCTATATATTAATTAGGTTGGGCCAATATGAGAATTCAATGGGATGGATTCGCCACATTGAACCAACCTTCTCCCAAGGCAACATTCCATGAGAATGGAAAACCACATTAGCCCCATGTAATTTCTATGCTACTTTTCAGTCTGTCATCTCTTGCCCATCTAACCATCTAGTGCCCATGTTGGCACAATGCGTCATGGGTGCTTGGGTAGAACAGTTAGAAATTATCATTCTTATAGAAGATGTAAATGGTACAATGTATTTTCTTTGAATGTAAAAAACATTTTAGTTATAAACATGAAGAGATTTAGTTATTATTTACTCTAAATTTAACTCAATTATTATCAGATAGCTTACTTTTATATACTGAATTTACAACTGAATGATAACTTCTATTTCAACTGAAGTCTCTCCTCGAACATTCACAAATAAGTGAATATTCGTTGCAATCTGAAATCTATTTTCCGTGGCATTTTTCTGGGAGACCATTCCATAGCCATTGTCGTATATCTGCAATACATAGAAACATTCATAGAAACCTACATAGGAACTACATAGAGTGCCAAACAAAAGCTATTTGCTAACTCAGCCTTTCTATAAAGTGCGTCAATTTTAGATATATTGCATTCGTCACACCAGCGGACCGTAGCTTTCGAAACAGCGTTAGTGGCGCAATTCCGCGAGTTAGGGTTGACATTTAACCTGATTTGGCAGCTGCATTTTATGCCATGTCACTTCTAGGCCATATATTGGTTAAGAGGAAAAAGGTATATAATGATCTTTGAAATATTTTTTGAAATTAACAAGTTTGAAAATAACAAAAGAAATAATTAACTGGAATTATGAAAATAGAAATATATAAAGGAAGGATTTGAACTACATTACAATACAGAGAAAAAAAAGTTTACCCATGTGGTCATATCGAATGGGTCATCAATTTATGCTTTGAATCAATTTATTACGTGAGTTGGTTGGACTTTATTCATGTTTTCATGTGTGTTAAAACAACTATGATGTGGTGTGTCATCAAATGTTAGTTAATTCAATTCATTTTATAGATTGAATCAACTTACTATGAGAGTTAAAAGTTACTTTTTTGAGAACTGCAACGTATGTTGAAACAACTATGACATAGTGTATTGAAGTGACTCACAAAGACTGTTAATCCAATGTATCTGGTGTATGAATTAACTTATAATGCGAGTTGGCGCTACTTTTTTTAAAGTTTAGGAGTGAGTCAAACCGATTGTTTTGTTTTAACCCACGTCAATTTAATTAATTTTAAATAGTACCTGCAACTCACCTCGTAGGTAGGGGCAAAATTAAATTATTCATATAAGTCAAACAAATTTGATATGATTTGATTCAACTAATAGTAGGAAAATTAAAGAAAAACTTCAATATGTCAGATCTTTTTTCAGAAAATAGGTAGTGTAGTTTGTAGAGAAACTTAAAATTAAGTCGACTAATTTATGTTTATTAACATATTTTAAATAATAATCACACTTTTTTTAGGAGTTCACAATCGTATCATAGATTCTAGTTATTTGACATAGAGGTCATTAAGAGGTTTGAGGTCGAATTAACATCCTTTAAGGGTGAATTGTCATCCATAAATTGAAGATAGTCGGTCATTACAATTTTCTAATTAAATATTCTAGTTAGGGATCATATTAAAGTCAATATACATACATATATATGGAAGAAAAACTAATTATGTAGTTAATAAATAGTTAATTAATATTGATAATGCATATGCGAGTTCACATATTTTTAAAAATATACTATACTACGTGATCTGACAAACAAATATTGAAATTATTACACATATTTATACGTAATATAATAGAACTAGTGTACTTTCCCGTTAAAGATAACGCGTCATATTCAATACCAATTTTTCCCATTATTACGTTACTTTTAATGAAGTCAATTAAAATTAAATTTTCTGCATAGTCTAATTTATTTTACAGATTAAATAAATTTAAAAATTGAATAGAAAAAGGATATTTAAATATCAACTCAATATATTCCCGTGCGTATCATAGTAACATTCTTCAGGTTTAATACCCGTCATGTAAAAGTGGACACCAAATAAATAAATAAACACACTAAGGAAATTATTAGTATAGATAGCACACTAAAGCAATTTATATGATATATATTCTATAATAACAGAAACAAACTTTAATGTTTCTTATTTAATTTATTCCCTTTCTTTACTAATATTTACACTGAGAGTACCAGTATGTATTTATTCCCTTTCTATACTAATATTTACACCAAGAGTACCAGTGTGTATTTATTCCCTTTCTTCACTAATATTTTGGTGATCAAAGAAGGCGGAGAATGTTCACTTGCTCCTGACACTCAATCACAAAATGTCCATAAATAAATAACCAGTCATTTACTCTTAATAATAATATTTTATACTAAATAATACTTTAGCTTATGAAAATTTATAATCGAGTTTGAGGCAGTACTCGAAAAGTAGCTTTAGAAAATGAACTAATCGAACTTATAGAAATTTATAATCGATCTGTCATGACCTATGCCAACACCCACTTCCCGAGTACTGTGATGGTACCTACTCTAGATTGAGCGAAATGTATCTGTGTTAAAAAAGATGATAAATTATTTTAGCAATATGAATGGTGAGACAGTTCGAGAGCCTGGCGAATTTATATCCACAATATGAAGTTCAAATTTCTGTGCGTGACACCTAAGATTTATTTCCGTTGAGAGGAGGAAAAAGGAGGGGGTTTTATTTAGTGAGTAACAGTCTAAGAAAGGGCAGAGAATTAGCTTCACCAGCTATATAATGAAATCTGTAAAGCACTGAAAAACAAATTAAAACATGTGGAAAATAAATCAACCTTTACTTATAGATACGAGTTTCAATGAATCAAATGAAAGTCAACGTATAGATCTATACATTGAAGCCGTTTCTTATTGTTTTCTTCCAATTTTTTCTATTGCTATGAAAAGGAAAACAATTAAAATATTAACAAAGTTAGGGGAATTTATAGATGAACCTATAAAAACAGTACCTATTTTTAATAATATATCTTGTAAAGGATCTATCTAACACTTAGACCCTTCACAGACGTGTAGGATAGTATATTTACCATGTTGACTTTCGATTGTGAATTCACACACCTATCACCTAGCCACGGTACCTAATAGAATACAGTACGCCTTCACAGCACTAACTAGTAAGTGGTAATGAGGACTGTAATCAGCAGTACAAAGGACTTGCCAAAGGAATGTCTCCTTAACAATGGGAATGATTATATTGATCTGAACTACCAGATGGCACCAACGAACTCGAGAGAGATTGATAAAATGTGAGTATGTTGGTAAGTTGTTATTATGTTGGTATGTTGTGAGTATGTTGGTATGTTGTGAGTATGTTGGTATGTTGAGAGTATGTTGGTATGTTGAGAGTATGTTGGTATGTTGTGAGTATGTTGGTATGTTGAGAGTATGTTGGTATGTTGTGAGTATGTTGGTATGTTGAGAGTATGTTGGTATGTTGAGAGTATGTTGGTATGTTGAGAGTATGTTGGTATGTTGTGAGTATGTTGGTATGTTGAGAGTATGTTGGTATGTTGAGAGTATGTTGGTATGTTGAGAGTATGTTGGTATGTTGTGAGTATGTTGGTATGTTGTGAGTATGTTGGTATGTTGTGAGTATGTTGGTATGTTGTGAGTATGTTGGTATGTTGTGAGTATGTTGGTATGTTGTGAGTATGTTGGTATGTTGTGAGTATGTTGTGAGTATGTTGTGAGTATGTTGTGAGTATGTTGTGAGTATGTTGGTATGTTGTGAGTATGTTGTGAGTATGTTGTGAGTATGTTGGTATGTTGAGAGTATGTTGGTATGTTGTGAGTATGTTGGTATGTTGAGAGTATGTTGGTATGTTGTGAGTATGTTGGTATGTTGTGAGTATGTTGGTATGTTGAGAGTATGTTGGTATGTTGTGAGTATGTTGGTATGTTGTGAGTATGTTGTGAGTATGTTGTGAGTATGTTGTGAGTATGTTGGTATGTTGTGAGTATGTTGGTATGTTGTGAGTATGTTGGTATGTTGTGAGTATGTTGGTATGTTGTGAGTATGTTGGTATGTTTATTTATTTTAATTATGATTATAATTATCAATTTTAATAACGATTATAATTATTGATTTTAATAATTATTATAATTATTAATTTTATTAATGATTATAATAATTAATTTTGATAATGTTTATAATTATTAATTGTTTTGAACGTTTAATAATTCGGTTCTTCAATTGGATTGTCATTGATGATAAAATCCGAATTTCTAATATAGATGACCTAATAAACTGGTTTTAAATACTGTGGTAGACTATCAATAAACTAAAATTACTCAAATCTTCTTGTGGCAAATTATTTTTTTTTATAATTATGTAGAGTAAGATATAGGTTGATTTCCTAATAATAATGTAAATATTATTTAAAAAATATAAATGAGTTCTAAATGTCCTAAATGAGTTCAAGTAACAGTATGTAGCAGTGACAGTTTCACTGAATTCACACAGACATTAAAGGTACAAACGAGATGTCAGTTCACAGGGCAGTGCAAAGTCTGCAGAATTCATCAGTTCATATCATAGCTTCCGGAAGTCGTTTCTGTTTTATGAGCTTCGACCTAAATGAATTCGAACTGGCAAAAGAAGATTCGCCATCTAGCCGCTATAGTTTGTTGTTCAATTTTCTCTCTCAGAGCAAAGTTACAGTTATTATATCGTCGCAGAGAGAGAGGGAAATTATGTGTAAAACATTTAGTAAGAACATAAAAAGAACTTCATACCTTTCTGATACAGTGAATAATTGAGGAGATAAATTGTATCTATTTGTGTATCTTCTTATGGAGATGAAATATGCTATTTATGCAACTATATAGTAAACTGAATCCATTGAAACTTCTTTGAAACAATCTATTTACTAAAACATAGTTTGTGGTTTGCAGATACCAGACTAATAAGCATGTTCATTCTGCAGTACATTGTACGGAGTAAACTTTCAGTATATTTACTTTCGGTACACAATAGCCTTACAGTGCTATTATGTCTATTAACATTTACACTATATATTTCTCATTAAATTATTACACAGTGGGTATAGTGAATAGCTGCAATTAAAGATTCTCAATGTTTAGAAATAGGTTTTTCTGATGGTATTAGAAATTAAGTAACATATAGAGATAGTTTTTACCTTCACAAAATTGAGGAAGGTTATGTTTTGATGGCATTTATATATTTGTTATCTTGTTATTCGTAAAACTCAAAAATATTTTTAGTAAATTGCCTGAAATTTGATGGGATGATTGGTCATTATCCAGGAACCATTTGATTAGATTTTGGAAGCAATCGGATCAAAGGTCAAGGTCATCTATAACTCAAGGATTATTGGATGATCAAGGACATTTATTCATTTATTAGCGGCGGCGAGGGTATGCGATCTACGAGTGCCCGATCTAGTTATTAATAATTTGGTGATAAATCGAAGCTTATAATAAAAGCGTGAAAATAAATAGAATATAGTAATACATGAAAGAAATTCGATTCTTTAGTATTGTTGAACTTCAAACACCGTCACAGAATTTGTAGGTTTGTGAAATAAGAGAAAGAAAGAATGGCTTCGTTAATGGCGTCATTTGGAGTGGAAGCAATCTGGCTAAAGTTGCTTCATAGAAATGATTTGTTGCGAACTATAATTGATAAAAGAGATTAAGGGACTTTTCTTCAGAAACTTTCGATACTCGCTTTCTTAATTCTTCGTGAGAATTCTCTCCGAGTGACCGATAAGAAAACCACGTCCGACAGAACTAATAGAAAAGATTCAGTGGGTATAAAAACTGTGATTTGTGCCGAGTGTATCAGGCTCTTCTTCTAATAAGCTTTCGCTGTAGCAGTTATTGGGGCTTTAATGTCTTACTGGAAGAGGAGACCAGACCTACAAATGGGAAGCACCGCCATATTGGATTGTCTTCTTTGCTAATTACGCTGTTTCTTTTTTAGGAGCTCATAACATTCCGAAGAGATGAAGTGTTAACAACTTAGTTCGAAGGAAATTCTGGAAAAATATTTTATAAGAAGAAATAGTTAATGCACGTGTATTTTACAATTAGAATGATCAATTAATATAAAACATAATTAATAATTTGATATCGTTCATAGTACAGTTCCCATTCTGTCTTAATATGACCGTGTACGTAGACAAGGCAGTATGTACCTGAATAAACAGTAGATGTCGTTTAGCATAACCATGATTGGATCATAATTTAAAAATAACACGAACATCTGCTGCTCGCTTCCGACAGCAACATTTCCGTCTGCTCTGTTGACCAAAGATTTACTGCCTCCCCACCAACTTATTTCCAGATCAACTCGGGATGCCAAAACAAGATGGATGAACAAGAAGCTCACCTCTCAACGAGAATTTTCTTTGATTAACAGAGCCATCTGTTAAGGCATTGCTCTTCTTGTCCTTTAGTCTCTACATGAACCTTTGTCGGAACGTCCGAGTTAATTCAAGATATATATCTCTTTGAGGTTTGGAAAGGAGATTGATTCCTTCGGAGATCCTAGGAGAGACCATATTGACAGTTTCATGAAGGAGAAGGCTCAGGTACGTCAGTGTGGCTTGTTTTCGATCGGAGATTCCTCTGCTCGCTTGCCTGTCTCCACATGATTTATTTGGGGTGACGTGATGACTGGGCTTAGAGGAGGTGAAATGGGGAGGAGGTGGTGATCATCCCCTAGCTTTGCACTCATCAGTTACAATGAGCACCAGAATGTCCTTAAAATACTCTATTTTCTACAATTTACAAAATCTACAAATTATTTTATTTTCTACAAATGTAAGAGAATTTTTTGAATGAATATTGACTTATTAAATATTAAATTGATCGAAAAGAATCAAATAGAAATAATACATTGAAAATTTAGTTATACACAATATAAGAAATGTTTTAAAACATCAATAATTTCTTCTAGGCTGTTACACATATTGATACTTAATTTATTTATTTAGTTAGTTTCCTTTTTATTTTAAACCTATAGAATTTGAGCTGGATAAGATTGAGTGAGTTGAACTATTGTTCAAAATGTAATAATGATCAATATATTGTTTTTGAGATGATTTAATTAACTATACTAAGAATTCATAATTAACTCCAATTGAACTGTATTACTTTTACGTTTCTTCAATAAATATCCATAAACAATTACATATTATGAAACATGAATATCATTCGAATCAAGCCAATAAAATATAAACCATGAGTCTTAATCACCAGCAGTAATGTCCATCACCAACTGCTTTAGTGTCTAATCTTCATTCATTTCGGTGACCCAAATATCTATTTTGACCGTAGAATTTTAATTTGAGGAGCCACCGTGTCGCCTAAAGACCATTGCAGTCATTTGTATTCCTCTCATGAGCCACTTCTTCAACTCACTTAATTGGGTGACCACGAAACATTGCACTTAAACTTCATCAAAATGATTAAAAACGAAACTTAGATTGCCCTGAAATATGTCAGGCTAAGAGGACATAAACTAACGTTAAATAAAATAACTTGATCAAAAGCTTGAATAATCATAATCTAAATTTTACATTCATATATTTGTGAAGAGTATATGTTGGTTAAATACATATATCATTTTTTAGAAAGAGAGAGTAGCAGAGGGAGCAATTTGATCAGCAAAGTAATTTGATAGTTAGGTATTACCATAGAAAAAGCCTTCGGGACAATACTGCAGGACTCTTAGAGGGGGGTTAGGGGGGGGGGATTGGTTGGCTTTATTTTTCTGCGGTGATTGCGGTCATTGTGAATTCAGTTCAGAGCCTACCGGTCCAGATTTATCTCAATAGGCAAAGTAATGAGCATTGGTAGCTTGGATACATTGGGATGAGCTTTATTGTAGGGATGCATGGGAGCAATTGTTGACATCGGTAGCTTGGATACATTGAGATGAGCTTTATTGTAGGGATGCAAGGGAGCAATTGTTGATATCGGTAGACTGGATACATTTGGATGAGCTATTGTAGGGATGCAAGAGAGCAATTATTGATATCGGTAGCTTGGATACATTGGGAAGAGCTTTATTGTAGGGATGCAAGAGAGCAATTGTTGATATCGGTAGACTGGATACATTTGGATGAGCTATTGTAGGGATGCAAGAGAGCAATTATTGATATCGGTAGCTTGGATACATTGGGAAGAGCTTTATTGTAGGGATGCAAGGGAGCAATAGTTGATATCAGCAGCTTGGATACATTGGGATGAGTTTTATTGAAGGGATGCAATGGAGCAGTTTTTGATGTTGGTAGACTGGATACATTGGGATGAGCTTTATTGTAGGGATGCAAGGGAGCAATAGTTGATATCAGCAGCTTGGATACATTGGGATGAGCTATTGTAGGGATGCAAGAGAGCAATTATTGTCATCGATAGCTTGGATACATTGGGATGAGCCCTATCATGCGATACAATTGAAGTGGAAGAGGCAATATTCGTAGTATGTAATGAAATACCGTAAAAAAGACACAGTATAACTAGAAGTTTCTATACGGTCTTAGTTAGAGAGTTGAATGAATTTGAAAAGAATTGTGTTATATAGATATAGATATATCAGGATATTATATATTATATTACACAAAAATAAATAAACTGAGTACAATATATCACATTCTCGCTGTGTATATCAAAAAATCAACTCGAATTCTTTTTCAATATTCTATACCATTTCTATTTCGACAATTAACTGAAAACTGTTGTTTCTGATGAATTATCAAATGTAACAGATATAGTCAATAGATGTACTCAATATAATATCATAAATAACATCAAGATGATTAAGTAATTCTCAGTTCCTTGCCTTAGATTAAAAGTCATCACTAAAGCAGTTACATCATTATTGTCTTGCTAATTACCACTAAAGATGAAAAACTTCTTTAATAAATTATAAGAGGCTTTCAGGTTAAAAAATTTCTGTAGAAGACACAAGGCACTACTTGAGAGTTTGAGATTTACCTCCATCAGGTACGAATTAAAATGAAGAAAACCAGATTTGATTTTCTTGAATTGTTTGTTTTCGTACCTAATTAAAAGCCTCGTGAGGTGCCAATTTTAGTGAAACACTGAAACACAGTCAGGTGTTTCAGAATACTATAACCTCTGTCAGAAAATTGAAAATATTGTGTTTTCAACATGTTATAAAACAGTTGAGGAAAAGTAAAAACTGAGTAACATTTTTTGTTAATTTAAAAATACGGTACTTTTCCATTAATGAACTTGGTTCAGTACTTGGTTTAGTACTTGGTTCAGTACTTGGTTCAGTACTTGGTTCAGTACTTGGTTCAGTACTTGGTTCAGTACTTGGTTCAGTACTTGGTTCAGTACTTGGTTCAGTACTTGGTTCAGTACTTGGTTTAGTACTTGGTTCAGTACTTGGTTCAGTACTTGGTTCAGTACTTGGTTCAGTACTTGGTTCAGTACTTGGTTCATTACTTGGTTCAGTACTTGGTTCAGTACTTGGTTCAGTACTTGGTTCAGTACTTGGTTCATAACTTTGGTTCATTAATTGGTTCAGTTGTTGATTCAGTATTTTGAAAAAGATAACTTCGATATTTTTTGGTTGATGTTATATTCAATAATGCTATTGGCTGGTGCTAATGTAACCAAATATCTTTTAAACCACCTATACATGTATTACAATGACATTCAAGCATACACAGTGTGGACACTCTATTCATTTTATATCAGTGTTTAGCACCTCAATGTAACAAAATTGACAAACGCGTAAAACCGAAAGATGCGTTTTCTAGATTTAGGCTAATATCAAACGCTGTACTCTGCCTTTAGCTAATGACTAAGACATTAAATTTTAGGTAGTAGAGGAAAGTGTGAAAGTTTTACAACATTAGAGACAGTCTGATCTCTTGGGATACTAGTTTTCTCTTTTTCTAACAAAGTTGTGAATTTTGTTTCGAGTCAATGTAACATCAGGTGTCAGTAATTCAAGTTTATACTAACGAGACTACTAAGGTATATTAGAACAGTAATTGACTTTGTTAACAAATAGATTGATTGAAGGAGATGATGTATTTAGTAATCTTTATAAGCTGTAGCTCAGAGCATCTTTTATCAGAACTTTATCATTTCATTCCAATAAGATAGTTAAGGCACTGAGAAATAATCAGCTCATACCTGTCTATTGTCATAGTCATCGAAATTCAAAGTTTTATCTGTTAAGTGAAATCTCGCCCCCTCAGGAAAATTTACAAACAAATGTTAAAGATCGTTTACCGTTAAAAGAGAGATAGTCTGGATAAGTATGAGGAAAATTCGCTGCAAGAAAATTCGACTGAAGAAAATTCGCCGAACTGAATTTTCGGCGAAAATATGATTTTTTAGCGAAATAAGGTATGATTATTTCATAGTAAGTGACAGCAAAGTATACACTTTTGAAGACACAGGGAAAAAAACGAACCGCTAACCTAACCTCAGGTGGGCTGAATCTCAATATATATATAACTATAGTGTTTTTATAAATTTCAGCGTAACTGCCGTTCGGCAAATTTCCTTTCAGGGAAATATCCGTACACGACCTATAGATACATTAATTATTAGGTTAAGAGTTCCAATGCTTCTACTACGATTCACATTTAACTGCCATACTTCGATAGCAACCAATACACTAAAGTTTGAAATTAGAATTTATTCAGCACATCAAAAGAAAATAATCTTCCATTTTATCTACAAGAGTCGTCTATAGTCTATAGACTCTATAGTGTACAGTATACAGGGTGGCGCAAAAAAAAGGAAACCCATTTTCAAACTAGTTTCTTTTACATACTATGAAACCTAGAATTTTTCTAAAATCACAGTTTTATTCGTTTACTCTTTTTGCATCTATCTTGATAACCTGTTAAGAGTTATGACAAAAATTAAACATCCTACAGCGAATTATATAAAAGTAAATTAAAAGGGCTTGCGCGAGGATGAAAAATATGGAAAAAAAAATCATAAGAGGTAAAATTCATTTTATATGGATGTAAAAACAATAAATTCTAATATTTTTGGGAACAAATAGAGAAAAAAAATAAAAGTTGAATTACCATTAGATTTTTTTTTTTTTGAGATAAAATTGATATCTCTATAAAAATCATTTCGCCGTTAATTTTTATCTCCTATTCGAAACCCTCAAAATGCAGCTTTCAAAAGAACAAAGAGTTTTTGTTATGGCAATTTTTTAAACACTGGAAGCTTTACACAGGTTCAACCTCATTTTCGCTTTCAAGAAAGATTTCCACCAACTATACAACCATATTGACAAGTATTTATAAGTTCAAAACTGAAGAAACCACCTTAAATTTGAACATAAGTGATCATGTCGCAGGAGAAAAGAATGAACACATAGAAACATTATTCTTTTTCATGAACAGTTTATTGGGAACCCAAAAATATCAATCAGAAAGTAAGGATTAGATATCATTTAAGAGACATTTCACTAAATTGTTAAACACGATGTGAAGTATCATCCTTTCAAGAAGCATGTAAGGCTCGAACTCTTAAAACTGACTTACAGCAACGTCAAAAATTTTGTAAAATGGTTTCTGCAAAGAAATGCACATTTTGGAGAAGATATCGTGATTGGTGATGAAGATGTATTTCCATGAATGAAAGAGTCAATAACCAAAACGTTAATTGAATGAAAGATAGTAGGATTTGTGTTTACTACTACCATATGGAAAAAAATTATACCTATTAAGAACTTTTTTGTGTTTTTCATCCTCGCACAAGCCCGTTTTATCTACCTTTTTTTAATTCGCTGCAGGATGTTTAATTTTTGTCGTAACTTTTAACAGGTTATCACGAAATATGCAAAAAAAGTGAACGAATAAAATTGTGTTTTTACACAGAGAAAAAAGTTTACTCATATTTAATGGGTCAACAATTTATGCTTTGAATCAATTTATTACCTGAGTTGGTTTGACTTTATTCATGTTTTCATGTGTGTCAAAACAACTATGACGTGTGTGCCACCAAACATAGTTAATTCAAATCATTTTATGGATTGAATCAACTTACTATGAGAGTTGGAGTTACATTTTGGGAGTTTGAACATATGTTAAAACAACTAGGACATAGTGTGTTGAAGTAACTCACAAAGATTGTCAATTCAATGTATCTGGTGTATGAATTAACTTACTATGAGAGTTGACGCTACTTTTTTAAGTTTAGGTGCGAGTTAAATCAACTATGACATAGTGTGTTATAGTAACCCACAAAGACTGTTAATCCAGTGTATTCTGCAGTGTATGAATTAACTTACTATGAGAGTTGGCGCTACTTTTTTTAAAGTTTAGGTGTGAGTTAAAACAACTATGACATAGTGTGATAATGTAACCCACAAAGACTGTTAATCTTATTTATCTGGTGTATAAATTAACTTACTATGAGAGTTAGTGCTACTTTTTTTTTAAGTTTAGATGTGAGTTCAATCAAATGAGTAAGTGGCAACTTATGCTTTCCTCAAAGCTAATTTATTCGCATAACACTTTTCAGTTTAAATCTTGTTTCAAGTGTGTTACGTGTTGAATGTGAATGCTCCTCAATACCATTTTAGTTCAAGTGCAAACAATAGCGTTATATGCATTAAATAGTATTATCGCTGCCGATCGATTATTAATTATTAATTAATTCCATTAATAAATTGATAAATGTCTGCCTAAATATTCTAAAATATTGGTGATTGATAGTTTGGTGGCTTTATATAGGTAGTTATTTGAAGAGCTGATTATCAGTATATAACTTTTATAATAATAAATTTTGATTACTGCCTTCCAGTTTGTAAACTGATATCCAAACTAATTTTCCTAGATTATTATATGTTAACTTATTTAAGCATCATACCTACCTAGCTGTTTCTTTTCAGTGTCAATACCTTCTACATGGGGTACGGTCAAGAGCCCCCCCGGTCAAGAGCACCCCTGGTCATGAGCCCCCCCGGTCAGGAGCCCCCCCCCCCCCCTCCCTGTTTTTTAATCCTTATTTACCTAGTTATAAACAAATGAAGAATTACTTAGATAGAAATAACTGAGAGTTACTAATGTAGTTTGTTGTATCCGCTAGTTTGTTAATTCATGATTGTTTATTGACCTGGCAGGGGGGTTCGGGGGAAGGCACGCCCCCCGATATACATATATTTTATGTATATTCTGTAATGAACTACAAAAGTGTCAATAAGGATTAAATAGTATAGGTAAATAAGGATTTAAAAACAGGGGGGCTCGTGACCGGGGAGGCTCATGACCGGGGGGCTCTTGACCGGGGGGCTCTTGACCGGGGGGGGCTCATGACCGGGGGGCTCTTGACCGGGGGGGGCTTATGTCCTAGGGGGGCTCTTGACCGGGGGGGCTATGACCTACACCCCTTCTACATAGGCTAGGCAGTTACTGCGCTGTCCTCAGAATAGGGTAAGTTCCAAATTATCAGGCGATTTCAAATTTTCGGTCACGTATGAAATGTAGTATATAGCTACCTAATAGCTAATTAAAATAAAAGTTAATTTAATATAGTTTTTCTTACGCGACCGAAAATTTGGAGCCGTCCGATATTTCGGAACTTATCCTAGTATCTCAAGTAAAGTGGTCTGATAATCTATCCATTTTAAAACTAGTTGGTGTACCTATAGGTAGGGTTACACAGCCAAATTCGGTTCTTTAATTTCTAATTGTGATTTGTGACCCTATTAAGAGAGTCTCAAAATCATTCTGAAATTAGTTTAGCTATATACTGAATTGTTGAACATCATAATTTAAGCTCAATTTATGATAGAATCTATTGATTTCACGAGTGCCTTGAAGTCATGATGGTTATTAATGTTTCTGAGATAAGAGACCGCAGTTAGTTAAAGTGCCGCAATTTACCTACTTGACCCTAGTTTTCTATGACTGGGAGAACTCCATCCAGAGAGGTAGTCAGAGGAGAACACCGTCCAGGTGTTCTCCTCCAACCAGAGGTGAGCCTTTCGATATATTATACTTTCTTGGTATTTAATTAATGTCTAGATTATGAATGTATAATGAACAAAATTATGAGGATTAGCTAGAAAAATCCATTGCATTTATTAGAGCTAAATTTATACTGCATCTGAAGATTTATAATTAGTTTAACATTTTATATAAATAATTTACCTATATGAAAGAATTCTCAGTTAATAATTCTTTTCATTTCTTTATCAATATATGGTTTTCTATATTTTCTGAATCTACTTTCAGATCTTGATGAAGAATTGATGAAGTAGATCAACGTCATCAACTATCGGAGTCCTCTTCAATTCCTTTGAATGGTTCAGGAACAATTATGCTAGGTCAAAGTAAGTATTTTAAAATATTAGATGATTTTTAAATATGTATTTGCAATATGATTAGCTCTTTTTTTTTCATATGCTTTTAGGGATTCCAGACATGAAAAGAATATCGAAGCTTTCGCTATCTCATCACAAAAGGAAAAAGAGTAGGTGATGTTATTGATAATGTATATGAACGATACTGTGAATTTCTATTCAATATATATTAATATACGAATCTCTTATTTCAAGAATTGGCAACCTACAGTCGTGAAAGAAAGTGACGAGAATTCAAATTGTACTTCTAAATAATAAATCTAAAACATAAATGTTTATATTTCGTTTTCAATTTGACCTTGGTAATTCTATTAGCATATTTCAATATCAGCGCCTATGAGTAAGATGAATTGCACTAAAATATGGTTTAGAAGATAAAGGCTTTATCATTAATTTATTTTTCATTAAGTTATACTACAATTGCAGCATATCAAAGATTTATCAACTTTTGTAATCTAGCCTGGTTAATTAATTCATCTAGCCTACCTATTTAACACTACGTAAAGTTATTTATGTCATCTAACTACTTATTTATAAACTGACCTAATGAGATTACTTATTCAATCTAATCTATTAATTTACAACTGATAACCATATATCAATTCATAGGATCGAAAACATTTCAAAAAGCAAGGATAGGTCTAGGTGATCAATTATTTTTTAAGATTAAAATAGTATGCATATCACAAAAGCAAAAGTAGAAAATAAATGTGAACATGTTAGATTTGGTCCTAGAAAATAAATAGTCTAATCTAATTGATACCGGGACCTAACTCGAGATTATAATTTAATAGAGTAAATATAGTGACTGAAAACGTCATGTAAAAAGTCTGGCTACTGCTAACCAGACCGATATTTCAACCTACACTATAATAGTTGATATACATTTACTTAGTTTACAAGTAGTTGATATAACCAACACGAGAAGATGATATAACCTACACGAGTAGTTGATATAACCAACACGAGTAGTTGATATAACCTAACCGAGTAATTGATATAACCTACACGAGTAGTTGATATCACCTATACGAGTAGTTAATGTAACCTACACGAGTAGTTGGTATAACCTACACGAGTAGTTGATATAACCTAACCGAGTAGTTGATATAACCTAACCGAGTAGTTGATATCACCTATACTTTTAGTTAATGTAACCTACACGAGTAGTTGGTATAACCTACACAAGCAGTTGGTATAACCTACACAAGTAGTTGGTATAACCTACACAAGTAGTTGGTATAACCTACACAAGTAGTTGGTATAACACATAGGAGTGATTGGAGAAACATACACAAGTAGTTGATGTAACCTTGTTCTGTAGTTGTTTTAACCATTACATATAATTGGTAGTTGTTGTGACCATCGGGAATTAAAAATAATCAACTCACATATGTGTTGTTTTAACCAACGTCAATTTAACTCATATTAAATAGTACCTGCAACTCACCACGTAGGTAGGCGCACAGATAAACCATAAAATTTAGTCAAAACAAATCAAATATGATTTGATTCAACTAATCCTTTCTCTGTGTGTAGAAAATTTCTAGGTTTAATAGTTTGTAACATAAACTAGTTTGAAAATGGGTATCCTTTTTTTTGCGCCACCCTCTATAGTATTGGAACAACAGTTATATCACTATCATAACAACAATACTATTCACTATCATAACAACAATACTATTTACTATCATAACAACAATACTATTCACTATCATAACAACAATACTATTTACTATCATAACAACAATACTATTCACTATCATAACAACAATACTATTCACTATCATAACAACAATACTATTCACTATCATAACAACAATACTATTTACTATCATAACAACAATAGTATTTACTATCATAACAACAATACTATTTACTATCATAACAACAATACTATTTACTATCATAACAACAATACTATTTACTATCATAACAACAATACTATTTACTATCATAACAACAATACTATTCACTATCATAACAACAATACTATTCACTATCATAACAACAATACTATTCACTATCATAACAAACACTCTACAATCACGTAGAGCAAAAATTAGAATTCGAAATCCATAAAGCAAATCCCCCCACTCGTGAAATGCGATTGGTAGGCCTATATAGGCTGTGACCCGATAGACTGTAGGTACATCCTAAAGCAAAAATGGCTACAGGAAGTTGTGTAATCCAATCTCTGGCCGATGCCTTTCACTCTCAGACTCAATTATTTTTATTCCGACTTCTCGTCGTCTGTAATTTCCCACGAGTGAAGTTCACAATGAGCGAAGAAAGAAGCCGAATACATTTTTAGACTTACATTAAACACTGAATAATCAATTTGTTTTAAAGGCTGCTGGTGGGCTCTTTAGATAATTTTTATCAGATAGCTAAGTACGTTGTCCTGATAAGGAGCCATGAAAGCTTCTAACCCTGGGGAGACCCGGAGACTTTCTTAATAAAATAACAGAGCAAGAGAGTCTCAGATGTGCCGTTGAAACACAATCGCAATATAAAAAACTCTGCCTCTATTAGAAACTGTAGCTAAATTAACTGTAAAAGACTCTAGTGCATTTACTACTGGTCTCTAACTAAATTAATGTATTTAATTCCAGAATCCTATGAAACGCTTGAAAAAAAATCACAATATACTTTATAGAATTTAATCAAAATGCCTTTTTGTGAAATATAATTTACAGTACATGAATGAAATAATTGTCTATTATTGTACCTAAATATATAACTCATAAAAACAAAATGATGAAAATTATAATTACCTTCAAGGGAGAGTAATTAATAGATTTAATTTCATTTTAACTTTTGTAATTCATCTCAGCTTTGTGCCTCATTTGAAATAATTTGAATTAACAAATCTAAAACTACCATTATTTAGCTTGAATAAAAAGGCATTAAACTCACAAAAATTATGTACATTAATTCATTAGTTCAAAGTATCTCTAATTAATAGTCATTGAGTAATTATTATATGCTGTATGTGATTTATTTCCAATAAAATCACTAAATATGTTTAATAATATAATACAATCATTAATTTATTGAGCTTATATAGTCGAAAACTTTATACATTTAAAACCCTAACTTAACTATTGAATTTAAGTTCTTTCAAACTTTTGAAGAAATATGAATACAGATATTCATAAATATTGTGATTAAATAAACTGTAGAAAATTTGAAAATGTAGATATAAATATTAACTTACAATAGAAAAAAAAGATGCAAATTTCTTGCCACGTAATGAAAAGTAGAAGCAATGTTTGCTAGAAAATGGAAGAGTATCGTAAGACCCATTTTATGAACTCCATTGTCCCATATGTTTTACTTTATCCTGCACTATATACAAAGTAAATAGGTCATAAATGTATACTGCAAGCACCACTTTTTTTCTACGTTTTCATATCGCATCGAATCATAAAAATGTTGTAAAAGAGGGAAGTTGTAAATCAAATCTCAAGATACCGTTATGAGTCTTAAGGGTCGTTCGAGCTCGAACTCGCATCAGCCTTTAATCATTTGAGTCGGGCCGTCGAGCGTCGTTTTTCATCAATGTTCTGCCATACTTTAACAGCAAGCTCATTTCCCTTCAGAAGACTAAAGTTTGGTGGCAATTCGTCATGTTTTAAAGGCATTGTTCGGATCGTAAATGTCTTGATCTATCAAAACATCATTCACGAATTTGCTGATCTTCGGCTCTGTTGGAGGCACTCCTAACGACTTCGTATAAATTGCCCGGGTATTAGAGTCTAGGCAGTAAGCCAGCTAGTTTAAGACAGCGGCAAATGGCTCTCGGATAACCTCTTTATGTTAAGAGCAAAATGGACATCAGTGGCATTATTCTCTGTGCCTTAATTGCAGCTACACAAACTTACTTTGCTCATGTTACCAATGTCTGAAAAACAATCGAAGACTGACTTCAGATTTACAATCTTGTAGTTTTAATCTTCAAACGTGTTGCACAAAATCAATGAAAGAGGAAGTATTTTTTGGATAACAATATCATTTACCATTAGATACTTCTGAAATAACAATTTCAATAATATACAATACTTTTAGTTAAGACTAAGTAAAAGTACTTACCTCTATAAAGCATCTAGTAAATCATTGTGACGTTTTAACGCTACTGAAGATGTTTCCATTACTTTAATAGGCTGGAAGCTACCGCACCTCCTCATACCATCGCATTTATTAGAACTTTGGCCATTGTTCTGGAGTTGACATCGGAGCCTCGAAGAAGCCTCGATATTAATGGTGGGAGGCGCCTTCGTGCTCACTAAAGATTGACCCCCAGACTTAAGCAGAATCGACCAAAGACAACTGCACTGTGTCTAATTTGGTGAACTAAATACCTAAAAACTAGCTTTATTGAATTAAATTTACTGATTTCTTAAATTCCAAGAACTTTTCCATTAAAATTTAATACTATCATTAAAACTCGCTGATCCGTTCATACACTAAGGTCATTAACTCAAAAAATGAAAATTTGACTGATATGCTAAAAGTATATTGTAATAACTTAAAGACTCGTAAACTAATATTCTGATATCACTTTACTCGATGTTTAGACATTTAAAAAAATGTGTCGGACATTAAAACTATTCTCAAGACAAGTATAAAGTCCATGATCCTCAAAACAAAACTTTGATTTTACGACAAGCTTAGACTCTGCAGCTTTATAAGCTCGTTAAGATGAATAACGTCTTCTGAAACTTAGATAAAAAGATAACTTGCTTATGGTACTACTTTGCTCGTTCAGAACATTCGTGCAGAGCAGCAACAGAGTGAAGAGATGTTAGGACACACCTCTGTAAAGTGTGATGAGTGAAGAGATGTTAGGACACACCTCTGTAAAGTGTGATGAGTGAAGAGATGTTAGGACACACCTCTGTGAAGTGTGATGAGTGAAGAGATGTTAGGACACACCTCTGTGAAGTGTGATGAGTGAAGAGATGTTAGGACACACCTCTGTAAAGTGTGATGAGTGAAGAGATGTTAGGACACACCTCTGTAAAGTGTGATGAGTGAAGAGATGTTAGGACACACCTCTGTAAAGTGTGATGAGTGAAGAGATGTTAGGACACACCTCTGTGAAGTGTGATGAGTGAATAGATTGATAATACCTGAACAAGTTTAATAGCTAATTTGAATAGGTAGCTTATCATGTTTTTAGAAAAATGCTAATGACATACCGATATGATTTAATAAATATATTTTATGTATTTTAAAACGTTTGCAATTTTAAAAACTTTATTTCCCTACAGTTATTACTTCTTCATCAATTAATTTATAATAAAGAAAAAGTTTTGTAAGATTCTCTGCAAGACAAGCAAGAGAAATAATCCAAATTAGGAAGAACTTTATCACTCCTACACACTTTCCGCAGTTTAGTTTCTTTTATTTGTTTTACAGTGAGAGACTGGTGTAATAAAGAGGAACGGAGTGAAGAACCTTTGCACAATCAGAGAATGTATATCGGCAGAACGTCCTTTTATTTAGAATACAGTGAATATTGATCGCATGTTTCATCGTGAAACATGCGAATCCAGAAACATTTTTCATCGAGAAAATATCTCTCAAAATAGAAATTACTTTATCTATTATAGGTGTTTATAAGAAAATTGATAGCCGGCCTTGCAAATTTATCCTTCATAAAAATACACAGTCGCAAATAAAGGATAACAAAAACATACACTTCTTAATGTACTAGCTATATATTCATATAATATTGCAAACTATCACTTGCTGTATGTATTATATAAGCATTTGCCTAGTGTAGTCCTATAGCGGCAATTTGAAATCACATGCATGCAGCCACATCAAAGAATGAAGAGCGACAAATGGTCCCATCTTGGCCAATTACCGCACTCCATCCCATTCAAAGGACCAAACAATTCAAAGATTAGGATGTTTACTCGTGATTGAAGTGCAGTGCTATTGATCAAACTATACACAATTCACAAAGACGTAAACGGAGGAGTGTCTAACTCAATGACAGAGATGGTATTGCAGAGTCTCAACTTGTGACAATATGCTTTTGAAATCATACATCATGAAAATATTATAGACGGAGCGGTTCAAAGTATTCTACACCAGCGGTTTAAAGTATTCGATACCATTTTTATCGTTTCGTGTATGATATTTTTAAGATCTATGATTTTAGAAGCATTTTGTCACTACCCAACTGATTGCAAACTGTGGCTTAAAGGTTATTATTATTATATTTTATTTCATACATTTGGGAGAAGGTATAATATTGTTAGGTGATATCCGTACATTTGACTTACAGTCCGAGTTGTTATTTTTATTAGCATATTCATTTACTTCATCGTTAGAATTCAATTTAAATGACTTCTTGTAATTAATTCATGCCTATTAATTTTAAATGATAGATTACTAACTTATAAGAAATATAGCCATACATTCTATGAACTAATCAATAAAGTATGAAGTTGAGTAAGTTACGAATTATCGGTCAATTCTGTACCTTCATTATTATTTTTTCTAATTGGTTTCAATCCATGATACCAAATAAAATTAAAAATTTAGTTAGTATTATTATATCATTTTTTTATATGATTGAAGATTTGAAACTGACCGATAATTCGTAACTTACCCTCCCTGATGATAATCCAAAGGAGAGTAACTCTCCTCTTCCACACACACCACTCAATGCATTGCTAATAATTTGCAAGCACAAAGCACCACGTGTTGCCAAAGTGTTTTGCCATTTCTTATGCAGATGTGGAGCCTCTACAGAAATATGTTGCAATGTGTTGGGTTACGAGCCATTAGTTCATCTGCATTCGAAAGCCGCCTCAGACCCCCTGCCTAATCTACTGTGACTACGGGCAGAGTGGCGCACTGAGTGGCGCACTGAGAGGCGCAATGATAGGCGCACTGAGAGGCGCACTGAGAGACGCACTGAGAGGCGCACTGAGTGACGCACTGAGAGGCGCACTGAGAGATGCACTGAGAGACGCACTGAGAGACGCACCGAAAGGCGCACTGAGAGGCGCAATGAGAGGTGCACTGAGAGGTGCACTGAGAGGTGCACTGAGAGGTACACTGAGAGGCGCACTGAGTGACGCACTGAGAGGCGCACTGAGAGGCGCAATGAGAGGTGCACTGAGAGGTGCACTGAGAGGTGCACTGAGAGACGCACTGAGAGACGCACCGAAAGGCGCACTGAGAGGCGCAATGAGAGGTGCACTGAGAGGTGCACTGAGAGGTGCACTGAGAGGTACACTGAGAGGCGCACTGAGTGACGCACTGAGAGACGCACCGAGAGGCGCACTGAGTGACGCACTGAGAGACGCAATGAGAGATTCACTTTAAATGTAGCATTCTCAATTACTATTTCAAAAGTAAAACATTTTTTTAATCTACTGATGTTTATAAATATATATAATGACAAAAAGCATTTAATAAAAATGCATAAGCAATTACTAATTTTCAATCATACATATAAATTTCCTTTTTACTTGTTATGTTACTTTAAATTAGAAGAGCATACATATATTGTACTCATTTCTTGGTAACGGAGCTTTAATCAATATGAAATTTCATGAGAGAATAATCATTCACTCGCTTCGTTTAACAATTCAAACATCGAATTAGATAAATTGTATTAGAATGATAAAAGAGGAATGTTCAGTTTGACCAAAAAATGAGGAAACGAATTCTCCAGCTGCCTAAAGTTACACTCCATGTTCCCTGAATTACATACACACGTTCCACATTCTATTTCATTTTGTTCCCAGGCCAAATATCTACCATAATTCACACGGAAAATCCATTTCAGGATGACTTCAGCGAATAATTCTAACATTCCTTTCGAATGTTTGTCCGAATGGCCGCTAAAGTTTCCCTTTCGAATTAGTGATGCAAATGTGCTGTTTTAATGCGTTGATTCGAGCCTTAATTTATCAACTCTCCGGGCCTAGACAAATGATGACGGCTGGTAAACATCTCGGCCTATGACTGCCTACGGGCTTTCGACACCCTCCTCCTATGAACATTAAAGTCCTGACCATCCCAAAAGAAAATACTTTCTATAACAATGTAAACAGGTAATGTTAAACATTTATCATATTCCACTTTGATTGATTTATATGGTTTGCAATGAGAATATAGGTTCTCGAATAAACATCATGGACTCACGATTTACGAAAGGGGCCCCCATTTCCTCCAATGATAATATGGAAGAGGTCTAGAGGAACAGAAGATTGCAAAGACGCAGCATTCATACATCAATGTATTCTCGTTTCTATCTCGTTAGTTTTTTTTCAGAAACCATTCTTCAAAGCTGATGCGCCGTTTGCAATTTTATCTTTAGCTGAAAATACAAATTTGAATGACTTTGGGTTTGTTGTGGAATATTTGGCATTTACAGTGTTTGATCATTATTTCGGAGAATGATATTTAAAAAGTGGTGTACTATGTATTTCTGCCTGTTTTAGGTCCAAATCGCTTAGTTGTTTTAACCTCCAGTTTAACTTCTGTTATCAATTATTATTTACATGCATGAATATTTTCTTTTTATTATTTCTATTTCTTTAGTACGCTAAGCTATTCCTTACATTGCATCGTCTATAATTTATGCGTCCTCTTTGATGTTAATCTAATTAGTTCAAATGGATTCTGTAATATTCATAGACGGATACACGTAGAATTCATGGATGCGATTAACACTATCTCCCGTAGACTGATAAACAGCAAAGCAAACAACTTTGCAGCTCTGCCACATACAGAAAACATGATTAATTAATTCATAGCTCAAAAGATATTTACTTTAATACTACTGCTCTGAGAAAGAATTAATATAAGACTTAACAAATTGACTATAAATAAGACTTTCATCGACTAGAATTATCTACGTGCTTTCCAACCGTTTGACTACATAATGAATTTAGAGCTTGAAAAAGAATAACTTTTGAAGAAGTACAGAATATCTGAGATGGAGTTGACGGAATCTCATCTGCAGTTATTCTATCCTGATGACATTAAACTAATTCATTGATGTAGCCAGCTGGAAAAGATCTAATCTCCACGGAATTATAATGATGAAGTCCTCAGAGCGAATCAGATTCCTTGAAGTTTTCATTCAGGCTCTCCTAATGTTCAAAAAAGATGACTTTTGCTCCCTGTTTGAGCGTTGAAGATTATTTGGCTTCACTCTGGAGAAAATTGAATCAATTCAGACTAGAATTTCCTTTGTGATTCAGTCGGAAATTTGGAGCTCTATTCGTGTTATATGATCTAGGCACAGTATATGAGCCGTGCACTTCATATATTAATAAACCATGTTTCCGTATATATTAAGGCGAACAGCTCCCTCTTTGATAACGTCAACTTCTGAGATCAACTGATCTATACCGGAATTTTATTGAAGTTTAGGAATTTTTAGCAATGTATTTCATCAATCGCCTCACATCAAGTAAGAAATTCGTTTAAATTTTATTAATATTGAATTCATGTTTGATCTCCTGCACTATTAGGATTATTTGATATTCTACATTCCTACTTCGCATGTGATGTTGTATCTCACTAATCATTTTCAGAACGTTCATAAGCACATTAATAGGTGCCAGTCGTAGAATGAATAGCTCGCTATTATGTCTTTATCAGCCGCTGTACAAAGGCTATTAATGTTAGTATGTAATAAAAGCCTCTATAAAGTTGAGAGGGATCATTCCGAGCGTAGCGCCATCATGATCTGCGCCTGGAATGCTGGTACTAAAGTCTATTCCTGGTATCACTGGAATTGCAGAGTTATGACTCGTATAGAATGCCATATAGATGAGAGATGATACCAATAGACATGGACCTATTGTCTAATCTAGGAATCTCGATTGTTCTACTTCCTAATCTCTTGCACCAAAAGTATGTGTATCTTACTATGAAGATTATTTCCGAAAGAATAAGCCTCAACCGAGCATTATAGATTCTTGCTATTCTCGGTGAACTACAAAAGTGTCGCGTCGAAGTCGCGTTGCCATTTTTGTCCTAATATCTACCTTACAGCTTGCCCGACACCTCACAGCTTGTGGAAAGTAATAGAAGTCTAGTGCTTTCTTTTTGTCTCTTTCGAGAGACACGGTATCGTTTGGCGGGCTGAGATCGGACAAATTGTGATCCCTAAACTGCAGAAAAACAAAAGAAGAACGGCCGGTGGAAAAACGAGAGGCTCTTACTTGCTATATTTTGGCGAATTCTTAGAAGAAAATCCACGGGACAAAGCGATATCAGAGCAAGAAAAATGAACGGTATTCGCGTTTGGCATTATTAGAGCGCTCTTTGATGTCCAGACGAAAATAAGGCGAGGGTTTAACCTTTCAAAACGCGATGGTCTGATTCAATTGTAGAGCTTGATTAGAAGAAACGGAGAATTGTTCTTTCAACTGGATTTACTTTTGACTTATGATGATTATGAGAAATATTCATCATTAGTTTATACTCAATCTTTACTTGCTTAATTTCTATCAATGTCGTTCGGGTGACCGGTAAATTCCACCCCGGTATATTCCACCCCGGTATATTCCACCCCGGTATATTCCACCCCGGTAAATTCCACCCCGGTATATTCCACCCCGGTATATCCCACCCTAGGTATATTCCACCCCGGTAAATTCCACCCCACTTTACAGGTTAGGTTTGGTTAGTTATTAATATTATAATTTATTAATATTATAATTTATTAATATTATAATTTATTAATATTATAATTTATTAATATTATATATAATACTAAGTAACTTGCATTTTCACTGTATCAAATTAAACGTTTTGCTGGCTAATCACAAGCTATAAATTTTTCACTACACTTGTGATAGAACAGCAGGAAGAAAGATTGTGTGAACGCTCTTTAATTATCAGTTGAGATATTTAGATTTTAAATCTCAAGCTGATTTTCTTCCCTATCGGCAACACAACAGCGATATGAATTGTAAGATGATGAAATACAGTACTTTTTGTTCTGTTAATTTCATTTTGAATTTGGTATTTTAACTTCTTTTAAAAGTGGTGGTTTTTGACCGAAAGCTTTTTTTACGTTTCTTTTTTACCAGAAGGTTTTCGATAGGGAGGTGAGGATTATTGTACAGGGTTTTAAGACTTGGAGGTTATTGCTTTTTTACATTGAGAGATTTTGACCACAGGTAATTTGGTCCTAGAATCCAAAACAGCAACTTATTAGCAAAGAGCGAAAACATTGATGATTCGTTGGTAGACATTTCGTTGACAGGACAATGAACATTTAAAAACGAAAAATATGCTTCTCTGCTCTACGATCATGGCCCCAACCATCGCCAATGGTAGTGCCGCCAACCGACTGTGAGGTGCCTATAGCAGGTCACAGATCAACACCCAAACTCTGGTCCTCCTACTTCTCCTTGACTGACGTCAGGATACTGAAAGCATTGCCCCTGTGAACTGCCAAACCAACCCAGGTGTGTAATATCCCTTTTACAAATATTTGGAGACGAAATGTCTTTCAACGAACGTATGACAACCTCGTTTATAGCTTTCAATTAATAATAAAGATTTTTTGGTATGCTAAGTTTTATTTTAAATTTTCCTTAGTTCTCATTGTATTCCACAGGAAGAATTAAAATACAAGCACACGTAACTGTAAGGTTCGTACAATGAAAAATGTTATTTACAGCAATTCCATTCAATTCACATTTTCGTAGTTGCAAATACTATTTCTCTATGCGTTACTTATGACTTCCCACGCTACCTATACATTTCCCACGCTACCTATGCATTTCCCACGCTACTAATGCATTTCCCACGCTACCTATGTATTTCCCACGCTACCTATGTATTTCCCACGCTACCTATGCATTTCCTACGCTACCAATGCATTTACCACGCTAGCTATGTATTTCATACGCTACCTATGTATTTCCCCCGCTACCTATGCATTTCCCACGCTACCTATACATTTCCCACGCTACCTATGCATTTCCCACGCTACCTATACATTTCCCACGCTACCTATACATTTCCCACGCTACCTATGCATTTCCCACGCTACCTATACATTTCCCACGCTACCTATGCATTTCCCACGCTACCTATGTATTTCCCACGCTACCTATGCATTTCCCACGCTACCTATGCATTTCCCACCCTACCTATACATTTCCCACGCTACCTATGCATTTCCCACGCTACCTATGTATTTCCCACGCTACCTATGTATTTCTCACGCTACCTATACATTTTTCACGCTACTTATGCATTTCCCACGCTACCTATGCATTTCCCACGTTACCTATGTATTTCCCACGCTACCTATGCATTTCCCACTCTACCTATGCATTTCCCACGCTATCCATGCATTTCCCACGCTACCTATGCATTTCCCACGCTACCTATGTATTTCCCACGCTACCTATGCATTTCCCACGCTACCTATGCATTTCCCACGCTACCTATGTATTTCCCACGCTACCTATACATTTCCCACGTCATTACACAGCATGTCAGTACTCACACTGGCGTATCTTGTGACAATTACACAACGGTATCATTAGCACTCTGTCATGTGATATCCTAGTAATAATTAGGTGATAGATGATACACCAATGCACTAACATCCTATTAGAGAAATGCATTTAATTATCCACAGCTGCATTCTAAGAAAAAAACCTAAGGTGACTAATGAGTACATTATTTTATTCATATCATTTTCTATCGCCACTTCTCTTTACATATCATATTTAAAATGAATATGTTTTGTGTTCATCACTCTATGAGTCTATGTGATGAACATGTGAATGAGCAAACTATACGTTAAATTATAATTTTCTTACAAATTACAAAGGTTCCCTATACTGTTTTTTTCAGGGAATCATCAATAGAAAATGATTAACTTTGGACACCTGCGATAAAATGTGATTTTAGTACGTATAGATAGATATGATGAAGTTAGATATCAAAATAACTTTTCAAATTAAAATTTGTTTTAGGTGGAATATTAAAATTAGAAATGTTTCAAAATAAATTGATATAACACTTAGTATTCAGTAATTACTACTAGTGATTAATAAAATGGAATATTTTAATTTATTTCAAAGAGAAATACTTCTCTAAATATGTTAAATATATGAGAATCACATGTTTTTAATTGAATTTAATATTATTAACTTTAAATTAACAATTAATGTTGCTGCTCATAGCTGAAGACCTCAGAGGTCCACGGAATCATTAATATGGAACCTTCCTGTTCTCAATGAATGACTTCATCAGCAGAAAATAAAACATGAATAAATAGTTAAATTTTGCAATTGTTTTAATAAGAAATTAGAATTGCTAAGAAAATAATCAAACTTTGAGTACATAAAATGAATATCATTCTAAGTTTAAATTAGAATTTTCTTCATACAAAATCATTTTGTTTTTAATATTTTCAGAATTGAAATAAATTTGAATCAACTTCCAAGTTTAAAAACTGTTCACTTATTTTAAAAATCATATAGCTTTTAGTTTTAAAGATATTCTAATATTTCTCTCATCAATAGACACTTAACAATAGTTATTAAATGAAATATTTCTCAAATGTTCCACTTTTCGATTATTATGAGACACTGAACCTTTATCAAGTTACAGATTATTCGTTATGATATTATAATTATTAAGTCATTTGTAGCGTATGTTCCTTACCATCGCTTCTAATTTCCTAACTACATCATTTTGAAGAGCATATCAGAGAGCATCAGTGCAGATTATATCCAAAGATGTTCACCATAGCAACTTATTGGAAAAACAAAAACGGAAAAATTCTTAAACATTTTCTCTCACGAAATATATCCTACTTAAAACTTTATTTGCAGTTTGGACCAATCTTTGACTATACAATAATAATTATTTATCAAATAAGAATGCTCTAAACCTATTCTTTGAAACTTCAACTGTGTAGTAGATAATCTGTAAATGTTATTTTATCCAAATAAAACAAACCGAATTTGAGGTAAAAATTCATACAAAAATGAGGGACATTTTTCTCGTGACACCCTGTATAATATATGGCAAGGCTGGTCTCCTTTGGCCGAATTAATGGAATCACCATGCTATCAGCACCTCATTAGGCAAGATAAACAGCAGAACCTTTTCGCTAAGTCCCTCTGGAAGGCGTCACTTAGCAGACTTTATCAGAGTGTGATAGCGATATAACAGTAGTTCTACCTAGGGATTTCACCAACGAAATTACACGGAAGTTATTTCAGACGCTTTATAATACCGTCAATGTTAGTTTACCATTTTACCATATCCTAATTATTGTAATGAAGTCAAAATGATTATCATAATTTCAAGATTTATTGCACCCTTCCTCTGTAAACAAGTTATCTAGCGACTCATTATCTTCAAATGGAAATAAAGTTGTGACGAAAAATTTAATCGTTCAAGAATAAATAACCTTTTCGACAGACATTTTGACGACAGAAATTTCGTCAACAGGACATTTCGTCTACAAAATGTCTTGTCGACGAATTTTCGTAAAGAGGATGATACCATAAATGAAAACTATTTAAATAAATATAAACATGTATAAATAAAGACTATTCTTAAACTGTCAACGTATATGGACGTTCTGTAGTTTGTTGTATCCGCTAGTTTGTTGTACTGTACACTTCATGATTGCTTAATTAAATGTCCGGTGAACGAAATGTCCTGTAGAAGAAATGTCATTCGACGAAGCATCTGTCAACCATACAGTTTTCAAACTTGCTGTGGAATCTGGATTTTTTATTTAAATCATATATTTTACCTACACATATAAAACACACCGAATGTAAACTTTATGTAAAATGAAAACAATGACTAATAAATTTTCAGACTTTGATTTAAACACCACCTGCAGTAACTGCGTGCAGTTCACACATTACTTGCAGTAGGTGCGTGTAGTTCACACACCAACTGCAGTAGGTGCGTGTAGTTCACACACCACCTGCAGGAGGTGCGTGTAGTTCACACACCAACTGCAGGAGGTGCGTGTAGTTCACACACCTCCTGTAACTATTTCTCATGTGAAGTCATTTCAATCGTTGCCAGATAGCGCCAACTCTCGCTGTCATCAAGAGTAAATTCTGCTGCGTAAGCGTTTCTAAATTTGCAATAAGTTTCAGTTTACACTGACTTGGTTTGGGAAGAACTTATTTATCAGGTATTTTACACACGAGCGTAAATTCTAAGCAAATTAGCCTTTAAATTGTTGTCAGTTTAACTGCAATGAACATTCTTGAACAGAGTTATCTAACATGGCATTAGTTAAGTTCTGCATGAGATAAACATAACTTGGATTTGAATTGCAACTTTATAAAACTAACATACATATGTAATAGGTTATACCATTCGAAAAATAGATTCTATGATCAGGATATCAATTCTCAATTTTTTTATCAGCCCAAATGTTAACCTAAAGCCATATGCTATATTTCTTTGCATCCATAAAAAGTAACATATCATTGTACTTTCAAATGGTCGTTTCTAACTCATCTCAGGATAGAGAAGGTTACTCTCTCTGGAATTTTAGAATTCCTCAGTCGTTGCCCTTGCGGCAAGTTACGCTTTGATTCCATGCACCATATGCCGCCTAGCGGGCCTCTTTCGCATAATTCTCACGTCTTTATTGAGAATATCCAAAAGATTTGCGGAGCAGTCAACTTATGGAAAAGTGGCCGTTGGAAAAGCTGAAAGCTCGCTAGATTTGCAACTTATATAAGCGTAAAAGAAATCCCCATAACTGGAGTCATAAAACAGCGTCCTTTGCTCCAACTTCTGAGTACCGTGCCGTTGACATGGATTTCTCCAGTGGATAAACCCGTCTCCTCAACCATTTTCAGTTTTTTCGCTAACTCTTGGGGATTACTGCTAAGTCTAGTTATGCATGAAGTTTAATTCAAAGGATAATGCAGTGTAACTTCATGAGCATTATTATACTAACTTAAATATTTCCCAGGACATATTGCAGTGAAGAATATTGTACAAAAAGGCAAATGATTAAAATATAGAATTATTGTGATAATCGAACAAGAGACATCCAGCACCGTGATAGGTATCATTCTAATCATGATATTTCACACACTAAATATAGAAGTAACGCGTGACAGATAAGTTATTGGCTGAAAGTACTTACACTACATAAATTCAATATACTCTAAAGGGCCGTACACTCGTAGGGTTTTTTAATTCTTTCCTTTTTAAGTCTTTGGAAAGACTTAAAAAACCAACGTGTGTATGGCCCTTTATTAAGTTCTACTATTTAGCCACATAGTGATTCAGAATTAAGGCAACGATCTTTTTCTATATTCGATATATGTATTCAAATTCAAATTGGATTTCAAAAACAGCAATTCAAAGGTGAATAATAAAGGAAACGATACAGTGTTTCATTCATTCGATACAACAACCCATATTCTGAAGTACAACTTTCAGTCTTGGGACAAATGCATTGCAAGCAGCACGTATCTGTTTTCGTGGAAGTGTTTCTTATTCCATTTGTAGTTTTGGTGGTGTGATGAGTAAATGAGACTCTTATCAACAAAATAATTAACCAAGTAAATAGAAAATATCAACAGCTTGATTTCTGGAATCTTTAATTATTGACTAAATATCTAAATTCCTTTGAATTTCAGGTTTCGATGAATTATTTGCCATGTCATGGTGCTTAGCCGTGTTGAAAACTCACTAATGAACACTGGGCGTGTTTTTCATCCCATGGCAGTAACTATTATTCTAAAGGGAGATATTTACCGTTCTGAGATATATTTGACCTCACAAAGAACAAATACGGAAATAAATCTTCCAGTGGTCGTCTCAGAAGCCCAAATCATCTCAGTTTCTAAATTTTGACTCCTCGTCACCACTCAAAATCCTACCCGGAATTTGAAAAACTCCAAACTCGATCATTCGGAGGTGGGCCTTCAGATCTCCCATTCGGAATGTGACGACATTTTTCAGCTCTCATTCTCTCATTTGGTCAGTAAACTCATTGCTTTTCAGCAATTTAAAAGGTTTTACGTTGAGATCTACGTACGTTGGTACACAACTTCTCCAGTGTACTTCTGATCTGTTTTACGCTTCGACCTGGCTTATCAGAAGTTGAACCTTTCTCCTTGAAGTTTCAAACAATTATCCAAAAAGTTAAACGATTCCTTATAAACTTCTTTGCAATTCGTTATATAAATTCACCTTCTTCGTGGAGCTAGATCATTATATTTTGATCTTCATCCATGATGCAAAGTTTGAATTTGAAATCTAAACTGCGTTTATCGCTTTATTGCAGATCACTATTTTGTGAATAATTTCAATAATATTGATCGCACAGTAGTGAAACTTTGGTCACTGGAAGATTGCTTCTATGTTAGTATCTTGCTGAAATATTTTTTCAATCCATGAGAAAATTGGAAAGTTATGAACGTTTATGTATTTTGAAGTCATTTTAACTGTTCATCGCTTTATTGCAGCTCTGTGAAAAAGCCAAAAAATGGGCGATTAACTTCTACCGAGAGGGTAAAATTGTAGCAAGTCCTGCAGAAGGGAGGACTCTTCTATATTTAGCTTTATAACTTGGAAGGGATAAGAGAACAATAGTTTATTTTGTGGAAAATTCCGACACAAACCCAAGGAGAGATGAGGGTAAGAGAAAAAGAATTTCCCCTCGAAATATGTGAAAAATACGCAGGCAGGTCATAAGGCAGGTCATAAGGCAGCTAAATGATACTAGTGCCTCCATTTTTGACAAGGCTGTCATTGGTCTTACGTCAAAACAGTCCTGATGTAATGTCTCAAATGAAACGGTCGGAAATGCTCAATGGGGCTTAAGACCAGAGAACAGGGCAATCAAGTCATGTGAGTCTCTCACTTGATGCCCAGAGATGTGGGGAAAGAAGTTGTAACCCTTCAAGCATGAGTTTGTTCGAAGTAATACAAGAAAATCATCTTTTGCCAACGAGATAACTGCAAACTATTAGGACAAGGGAACAAGTACTCAACAAAAGAGGCAATGTAGGATTGGATTGTTAGGTTTAC